>CABEEJ010003741.1:20334-76439 GCA_901482245.1 Timema douglasi
GGGGTGGGTGGGGGGGGGGGGGGGGGGGTGAGAGACCACGAGAAGTCCAATCAGCTGGGTTGTGAGAAGATCAAATGTGAGACCATATGTGAGGTGGGGCCCCATTCTGGATTTTGTGCAACGTGATTTGCAACGTACGCCTTCAAGTAGTAGGGAAAAGTTTGAATCCATGACAAGACCATTGATGAATTGCACCTCACAGCGGTTGGTTATATGTGGCACCGAAAAGAAAGAAAAGAGTTGCAATATTGCAGGAATTTGGCAATAATATGAGCACCACATAATTCTAGGTAAGGTATCGAGCTGCTTTTGAAAGATGCAACAAGTGATTTCACCAAGATAAGAGTGACCTTTACCTCATTATTTTGAGAAGTAAATCTTATATACACAACGGTGGCGAATCCTTTTTATGAGGCATCGGGGAATCCATGAAGCTGTATATGTGTTGATTGAGACAGTGAGAGAAAGCGGGAAACAGTAACTTTTTGGAGCAAGGTAGTTCTTTGAGAAAGATTTTCCAAAGAGTAACCACTTCACTTGAAAGGGGTGAGTCCCAATGAAGTCCAAGGGTTTATAAATTTTGGAGAAGAGATTTCGTACAAAATACAATGGCAGGTAGCCAAACACAAGGGTCATAGATTTGTGAAACTGTTGAGAGGGTTTTGCGCTTAGTGGATACAATCTCAACGATGTTCATACTATATGTAAAGGTATTAGAGCCTGGCGTCCACTGGAAGCTAATATGAGGTTGTTCTTGGGTGTGAAAGTAGAGAGGTTCTTCTGTTGTTGTTTTTTGTAATGGAGTTCAGAAAATGTGGTGAATTTCTGGTCCTTTCCTAAGTTCAAAACCATTTTGACAGTAATGTAGTGAGTTTAGTTTGTAAACTGAGTACGTCTTCAAACGTGACCGATAAAGCGATGATGTAATCTACAAAAGTTTTATTTTGTAAGACGGATGATGCATGAGGGAAGAGATGTCCTTCATTTTGGACAAATTGACATAAAGCTCTTAGAACCATAAATAGTGATTTCGACATACCAAAAGCACAGTCGTAAACTGGTAAATGAAAAGTGTAGTGGCAGTATCGTCCCACCAATAAATGAGTTGTTATTTATTATCACCTGGGCGAATCTTGATTTAACTATACACTTGGTAAGTATCACACGAAAAGACAAAAGGATGTTGGTAAAAGTGAAGAATGATACCACAATTGTTATTTTGGTGCTTTGGTCCAGGCAAGAGAGTATTATTAAAAGATACATTGGTAGAGGTACGAGCACTAGTGTCAAAAACTACCCGAAATATCGTGGTTGAGCTATTTGGTTTGAAAATACCGTGAGGAGGTAAAAATTATCGTGGGAAGTCTGCAGAGGGGTGTGCGTTGCACAGATGCATGTTGCCAGAGTTTAAATAATAATGCACAAATTCTACGTACAGCTTTTTGTTGAGGTTGGGTTTGAAGTTTCTTTTCCAGAGAATGATATTTGTTGTTAGCAGCAATGTCAGAGTTCCCAAGAGGAATGTTAATTTCTTTGAACAAAAGTCACACAACTCACGGTCTGCTGTCATTGCGTGGAGGAGGGGGGGGGGGGAAGTAAATATTATTTTCACAATAGTTCTTCCTTAGAGCTTCTAGCTACATATGGCGGTTATTTGGATTGCCAAAATATTTGCAGTGAGTCATGAAGTCGTGCCCCGAGGTTGATAGTATAATCATCAACCCACCAAAACCAATTTGAGGATGGTTGAGCTCGACAGGAAGAGAGGGAGTAGCACCCATGATAACGTAGCCAAAAATTGATCCAAACTCAACTGGTAAATTGGGTCCAAGTATTTGGTGTTCGCCAGTGAGACCGTTGGAAAAAATGTTCCGCTCCAATAAGTATGTCAATTGGACTGGCTATATCAGACGTGGGGTCAGTGAGGATAAAACCTTTGAGTTTTTGTTTGTTATTATGTGGATACGTGGCAAATATGAGGTAATTTTATCAGAGATCGATACTGGATGAGTATGAGCCAGGACAGTACCGTTGAGTGAAGAAAGACTTACGTGTGTCTTACCTTTGGTATTTACTTGACTGAAGGAGATACCATTTATATATTGTGAAAGGCAGATATTTAACAATTGAGCACAGTGATCTCTGATGTTACTGCACTGAGCTG
The DNA here is from genome assembly GCA_901482245.1 of Timema douglasi. Lineage (NCBI taxonomy): Eukaryota > Metazoa > Arthropoda > Insecta > Phasmatodea > Timematidae > Timema > Timema douglasi. Next base: position 22,499 of record CABEEJ010003741.1, read on the forward strand.
CGGAATCCAAGACTATTCGGACTATTTGTGAAGAGCCAGATGGAGCTGGGTTGTTTACTAATGTGATAGCCAGTAGCACTGTGGTCTGAGATTGGTTTGTAAAAGCAAAACCGTGAGGGGTTGAGTCATACCTTCGGAAGGGGCTTTGTCACGTGTTCCTCTTAACTCGTGAGTATAGAGAAGTGAGAGTTGCTGTGTCTGCGGAGAGGGCGTTGTGTGAATCAATGTGTGGTGTCTTTTGTGACAGTGTGGGCAGGTACGAGGTGACTTGCCGTATTTGATGAGTGGGCGTTACTGAGACAATTGTCTTACGTACATTGTTGTATGCATTAATCAAAAGAGTGTTAGTGACTGGCGGGGATATTGAGATCTTAATTTGTCTTGATGATGTTTTGAAGAGTCATGAGAAATGTGAGGGACTTCTGACTTTTTTAGGCAACCTATATGATCTCCAGTTGCATTTTATAGATGCAAGTATTCAGTTTCTAAGTACAAGATTAGCTCCAGATCCTTCATCATGTTTGCCCACGAGAGTTTTTAAAACTTTTCCGTGTGCCGTGGTCCGATTTTCTCAGTAGTGAGGCGACTATTAGTGTTGTCTTGGTAATATAATGGCTTAGTGATATAAGAGTGGTTTTCAAATAGTTTGCCAAAAAGAATATTAAGGTGTCAAGAGAACCATGTGATATGGCAAATCCAAAATGTTGTTGAGATTCAAGGACACTACGCAACGGATGTGGTGATTGCGTTTCTGTAGAAGTCCCCAGGCTATTGTGTAGCTTTCATTGGAAATGGGTAGGCCTTGAATTACCTTAAGGAATTCACCCTGAATCAAAATAATCAAATATTGAAATCTCTCAACTAGTGTTAATGTATTATTTTGATTAATTGTTGTGTCAAAAGGTTAGTAAATACCACCCATTGAAGTTTAGTTTTATTGAAAGTGAGTAAATTAAATTTTGGTAACATTACTGCGTGAGATTGTGGTACGTAAGACTTGGAATGGTCAGACTTGAGATGACCATGCCTGATACGACCATTCCTGATATGACCTAACATTAGATAACTATACTTGAGAGGAATGGACTATGGTTATTCAGAAGTTAATCAGACTAGACAAGAATGGATAGTCAAAAAATGGTAAGACATAAGAATGCCAGGATTGAGATGATCTAACATAAAGGTAATCATAATTAAAAAGGGTTGATTATAGCTAATCAGAAGATTGTCAGACTTGGAATGGATGAACTTGAGATAATCAGACTTGAGATGGTTAGACATGAGATTACCAAACTTGTGATGAATATTATTAAGATGAACTTAAGATGGCCAGGCTTGGGACGTTTGGGTATGAGATGGTCAGACATTAGTTCACTGGAATTGAAATATATAAATTATATTCAATACCCTTGCATTGCAACCCTAGTCACATTGTACCCCAATGTTTGAATTCCTTAATGCTACGGCGTACAATACAATGAACTCTTTCATCATATAGATGCTAAGTTTGAAGATACCAAGCTATTGGCTGGTAAGTGAGGGAGATCAAAGTATATCAAGATTCAGGCTAGAACAAGTATACTTCATGCAGTGTGCATCTAGTGTTCATCAGGACTACATGCATATCTGAAATCGTTCCAAGGTATGGTATGATATGGATACCTTCTCTGAGATATGATTGAAAGTGTTCGTGGTTAAAGGTACGTTCACTGCCTTCAAGGTTGAGAATTGTACATTATTAGAGACTAAGGGCGAGTGAATTAGAATTTACAAGTATGGTCTGGAGTATAATGTTTCTCAAACTGTGGAATGCGTACCACCAGTGGTATATAAAACTACTCCCGGTGGTACGCTATGAGATACCAAACAAAACAAGAGAATTAAAGCCGTAAAATGATAGGGCCTCATAAAAATCTTATAAATAAATTACGACCAAGTCCAACCGAAAGTAAAACAGATCCATACAGTTATTGGAAAGGGGTAGGAGGCAACACTAATTCTAGCTTAGATAGCCGGTGCAGCCACACAGTATACGTTATTATATCCCTGTGCACCATTTAAAATGTCCATAAATGGTAAATATTCAGAATTATCTTGGTAGTACTCCAAATTATGGAAATTGTTGATGTGATACACCATACAAATAGTTCGGGAGCCGCTGGTCTAGATCGTTAGGTTCTGTACTAGGTGCCCGAGTAGATATATAGTAACCCCTCAAAGATAAGGAGCCAAGGATAAACAATTTAGTATTTTAGTATATTATAAAGGTAGTGTCCCCATTCTCTATTAACATTTGTTTGATACTTCTTAGTAGTCGAATCAACGAACGTATGGGGGATTGGAAACATATAAATATTTTAATAAATTCATTTTAGAAGTCATAGCTAAGCTTTTCATGCTAGAGAAACGTACCTTAACGGATCCCTCCATGAAACACCTATAAAAACATATTTCTTAAATGCAAAATTTCCAACATGCGACATAAGTCGAGCCATAGCTGAAGAGGAGCGTAGATTTACCAATTCCACTATAAGACATATTATCATAAAACATATATTTTTAAAATAATTAGATGTTATATTTTAAATCTCCTACAGGCTAGGTATTGTGAGATAAATTTGAACCCTTCATTCTAAAGTAACGCTCATTAAGTTATTCCTAACTCAAATGACTTAAAATGTTTTTTGTTTTAAATCTGATTTCAACTAACAATACTCTTAAGCGTGGGATTCTTCCTCATCCTTATACCAAGATAATGTATTTATAGAAGTTGGATGCGTAGCTATAATGAGACGCCCTAAGTTAAGCTGGTATAGTAATTATAACAATTAGCAAAATACTTAATATAGACTTGTGATTATACCACCAGTTACAACAATCACGTTAGTGGTAGAAATTCCTGGCTCATAACCTCAAGGTAGCGTGATCAAATTACCCTTGATCACTCTATTTTTATTTTGTTTCATTTTTTATAACGTATCTTTTAGGTATGGTATACTTCCTAAACGTATCTATACACTAGGGTGAAATCTTACAAGTTTCATCATAGTGAAATTAATCACGAAATAATTAATTGTTCTAGTCATTTAAGCATGATGATGTATCCTATTTCTTGCTTAGTCGTTATCTCAAAGTTTTCAAGATGGTGGAATAATTAAAGGTATGACTAATGGTTACAACAATTAGTAGCTAAAACCTTGATGTTGGTGATGATGATGTTCCACTATGTTGTTATCTTATAGCATGTGTATAACCATAGTAAAATCAACCAGGACATGACTTATTTACGCTAGGTTAATATCGTATAGCCTGTACCAGACATGTGGGTGTTAGACTTGAGAGGGTCCGACTTGCAAGAGTAGACTTGATATGATTTGAATTGAGATGAGAGAACCATAGAATGGAAAGCTGTACTTTGGTCAGACCTAAGATGGATGGCCTTGAGATGACATAACAAAAGATAGATTGACTTTGAATGGGGTGACTTGAAATTTACGGACTTGAGATGTACTAGACATACTTGTAAGGGTCAGGCTGTAGATAACCACATTTGAGATGACCATACATAAAATGTACATACTTGCAAGGGTCAGGCTGTAGATGGCCATATTTGAGATGACCATACATAAGATGTACATACTTGTGAGTGTCAGACTGTAAATGGCCACATTTGAGATGGCCATACATAAGCTGTACATACTTGTAAGAATCAGGCTGTAGATGGCCACATTTGAGATGACCATACATAAGATGTACATGGTTGTAAGAGTCAGGCTGTAGATGGCCACATTTGAGATGACCATACATAAGATGTACATACTTGTGAGTGTCAGACTGTAAATGGCCACATTTCAGATGGCCATACATAAGCTGTACATACTTGTAAGGGTCAAGCTGTAGATGGCCACATTTGAGATGACCATACATAAGATGTACATACTTGTGAGTGTCAGGCTGTAGATGGCCACATTTGAGATGACCATACATAAGATGTACATACTTGTGAGTGTCAGACTGTAAATGGCCACATTTGAGATGGCAATACATAAGATGTACATACTTGTAAGGGTCAAGCTGTAGATGGCCATATTTGAGATGACCATACATAAGATGTACATACTTGTGAGTGTCAGGCTGTAAATGGCCACATTTGAGATGACCATACATAATATGTACACACTTGTAGGGGTCAAGCTGTAGATGTCCACATTTGAGATGACCATACATAAGATGTAGCCTACATACTTGTAAGAGTCAGGCTGTAGATGGCCACATTTAATATGACCATACATAAGATGTACATGGTTGTGGGGATTGTACCTAAGAGTGTTGGAATTAAAATAGCTAAAATTAAGATGGGAAGACTTGTGAATGTCAGCCATGAAATGGATAGACAGATGGTATCACTAATACCTTTTTAGGTTTCATGGGATCATGAAGACATTTATAAAAAACTAGAGTTCGATTTTTTGACAATCACAACATTTCTCTTTCTGAGGGCTCAAGAGAAATTAAAAATTAGTACTAAAACTCTTACTTAAATCAATACAATGCCTCTCAAAACATATTTCAAGATAATATGATCATTTTTTAGTTCATCATATACACCAAAACATAATTAAACATTAGTGTATCGTTTTCATTTATAACTTATGCACAAAACAAATCGTAACAAATTTTTGTTTGTAAAATTAACTGCATATTTAATTTGATAATTACTTTCAATATTGTTGAATTATAAATATATAAACGATAAAAACATTCCAGCAAAATTAAAATAATTCCCCAATCTAGGTTAATAATTTATTAAATCAAAAATATTGCTGAATTAAAAGATTTGTTAACACCAATTATTATCATGATAATATATTTATTAGATGTAAATATTCTAAAATAAAGAGGTATATATATATTTATTTCATGATTTCTTTTGTCTAAGGGCTTAGCCGTAAAGTTATTTTACTTTTATTTTCTAATTTATTTATTTGTCATATAAAAATAATTACTCACATCCTAGCTAGTATTAGTTCAAATATTAAATTCATCATGCATATTTATGTTTATAAATCGTTAAAAAATATGGAAAAGTGTGACAGGAATCAGTCTTGGTTATAACCTTTTGTTATAAATCTCAAATATTTATTTTGATTACTAAAATTAAGAGTTCTGTGACATTTCAGATAGCGTTGGTTGACTTCATGAAGCTCCTAGATATTACTCCTGATGGCTATATTGGTCACTCAGTCGGAGAACTAGGCTGCGCCTATATGGATGGCTGTTTCACTGCTGAGGAAACACTTCTGGCAGCTTACTATCGTGGATTGGCTTCAAACGAAACAGAACTCATACCAGGATATATGGCTGCTATAGGTATTTTTAAGCAGCAGTAATTAATAATTTAAGGTAAAGTAATATCAAAGCAAAGTGTTGTTACTGTACAGAGTGTTTCACTCGCTCTCGACCCCTGAGTTTCTCTTATAACTTTCAAAATAATGAACGTTATTTAATGAAATTTGCCACAGGTATAACTTAATGTATNGGCCCCTGAGTTTCCCTTTATAACTTTCAAAATAATGAACGTTATTTAATGAAATTTGCCACAGGTATACCTTGGTGTATGAGAAATATGATGATTTTATAGCAAGTGTTGGAACTAGGTGTTATTAGGATCAAGGCATTCCTGCAAACGATTGTATTCACCAACACATCGGGAGGGACAACCTCAATTTCCCGCCGATATATATATTTTTTGTAGTTCCATGTGAGTCCGTGGTTTGTTGCGATAAACTTTCCCTTTCAGCATGCCCCACAGGAAGAAATCCGATGGAATAAGGTTAGATGCTCTTGGTAGGCCCAAGTCTCTTAGAAATGTCACGATCTTCAAAGAAGGAAACCATTTCAGCCATGCTGACATTGGAGGTGTGGAAGGTGGTGCCATGTTGTTGAAAATAGCCATTAAGGGGTTCTTCGTCATCCAACTTATTCACAAACACACGGAATATTTCCCTGTAAACTGAGGTATCCACCTTTATATGGAAGAAGTTGGGGCCAATAATGCGGCGCTGCAACAAAGAACACCACACCTCAATACTTTCATAATGAAGAGATGTCTCATGCAAGATGTGAGGATTCTTGCTAGCTCATATACAGCTACTCTGGGAATTGTCGTACACACTTAGGTGGAACAACGCCTCATTGGAGAACCACATAGGCTATATTCCTGTATTCCTGGATGTGCATTGACAAACTGCTGGAACCAACGCCATTAATGGAGTATCTTCTGTTTGTCAGGAGTTTTCAATTCATGTGTAACAGTAACACGCTATGCATGCAGCTTTGCTTGTTTTGCTGATCGTTGACATGTGCTTGTGGAAGCACATACTCCAGCGACATTTTAAGCAAGGACTTCTGTGAGGAGGCCAGTGGTCTGTTTTTAACTTCCTGCACCGTTGTTTCTGGCATTTTCCGACCTCCTCTTTCGTGGACATTTGACGATGTTCCCGTGGTTTCCAATTTATTCCCCAATTGAATAGCCGCCCAGAACAAGGTTGTAACCCTCAATTTTTTTTTAAACTGACTTTTTCATGGAACAAGTGTAAAACTATTGATTTATCGATCCGCTTTGGGTGCTAATTGTAACACTATTGTATTAAATCACTCCGCATTGGGCGTCGATTGAAACACTATGGATTAATTCCAGATAAAATTATGCTGTGGTGATGTTTAGGTTGTCTATAGCTCCGTGGTCGAGCACCTATCATCACTATACGGAAAATATACCGTTTAACCAGCTGTCTATAGCTCCGTGGCCAAGCTTTTAATTAGAACGTTATAATTAATAAATGTAAGAAAGAGAACTGTTGATGGCTGTTTATTCACACACGGTTGATTTAAATTATATCTGTTAATCACTTATACATACTCCAATTAAATGTTTTATATTAATGCACACTTGTGATAATAACGTAAATTACTGTATTCTGTGTTAAGACTGTATCTGCGAGAGCCAGTGCTAGATTTGTGAGTCCCTAACTGCGTTGCTTGTATGAGCGTGGGTGTTAGAGCAACTTGTGTGTGTGCGGTTGCCTAGATTCCTGGATGATACGCACAAACAGTTTATATATGTCATACCCTTTGCATCTTTCTCCCTTCGTCAACAGTGTAAAAACTAACTAATAGAAAGAGTCCTGGCGACAGGTAAACAAATAACACTAGAGTTGAACACAGATTGTTTAAAGACTTCTACTCTTTGAATTATGATCAGCAGACAGCATTGTAGGACGAAGCTGTGTTAAACTTTAGGATATTAAAAGAAGAGGGGTTGAAGAAGCAGTTTCTCTTAGACATTGCAGTTTTTCTTACTTTATTTCAGTACTATCAAATAAAGCTTACAAGGTTTGTCAAAAAATATTGTGTCATGTTTATGAAATAACTTCTAGTAGAATACAGAAGTTGCAAGAGAAAAAAGTTGTAAGATTTCCTGGACGTGTCAGGTTATTCCCCAGTTTTGAATGGACTTATCAGCTTTTTACCCTGTACTGGTATTTATATTGTACATATCTCTGGACTCCTCATGTTTTTCCCCAGTTTGATAGAACATACGTAAAATATAGCGGTTGAACTACTATATAGCATTGAAATCAGAAAATCGAAGATTTTGGACTTATTCTGTTTTTCCCCTGGAATCTTTATATATAATATCTTTAAACAAAATATTATTTAAAAGCACTCTAAATACATATAGTGCTTTTTAATTAAGGTGTTTTAAATTAATTTGATTTTTACGCTCTTTGGTGGACGAAGAGGTTTCTCTTTTCTCAATTTTCCCTTAACAGTGTTCATAGTTCCTAATGCCATAGAGTAAGTAGCAGAGTATATGATTTAATTTATGATATTTGGGTATTTATACAACAATCTACAGTATAGAGTTATTATTATTTCCTTTCAAAAGATTTAATCTTAATGAGTTTTTAGAAGATATCTATTTTAAGATAAAAGCGGGATAAATTCTGTGTGGTGCACCGTACCATTATATTTAAACATATCCACCTGCACGTTCATCTCCTGATTTTACAGTACTCACAGGCAACAATACGTTCCTTTAAACTAAAGCAATGAATGCATTGAAACACTGAATACGTACTTAAAGCGGTCAAACCTATTGCTTAGGAATTTTATTGGTTGTTTTATTTATATCTTTATGAATATTTGTGGTACTCTAAACTATTTTTCATAATCTCATAGTTGTGATTATTATGACGGCTTTCTAATATTTAAACATAACTTTATATATTACAGCTTAAAGAATAAATTAATATGATTTTATTTGCATCTAAACAAAAATATTAAACGGGCAGTCATTAATATTAGGCATTGCTTAGTCATACTGATATAGTTTAATATATACCTTAAATAATAATTTTATCTTATTTTAAGACTAGTGATATTTGTTTAAAGGTCTTGGATACAAGGACGTGAAAGATCTATGCCCTCCAGAAATTGATGTTGCCTGTCATAATAGTTCTAGTAGCAGCACTATCTCTGGCCCAGAAGAAATAGTGAAAACGTTCGTAAACCAGTTACAAAAAGACAATATTTTTGCAAGAGCTGTAAATGTCGCCAACATCGCATACCACAGTCGATACATAAGACCCGCAGCACCTAAACTGCTAGAATATTTGAAAAAGGTTAGTTCAATTCAGTTTAAACAATGTTTATATTATATTAACTTTAAATTTATAAATTTAAACCATTTAATATTTGCTCCATCCTGAAATCACTGAAATAATTAGTTATTTTATTTTACATTTAGTGTTTTAATTATTTTTGTGTAATAAAGGATATTATAATTTATAAATGATGCGCAATGATGAGAAGTTGTATACTTTATGCATCCGCATTATATTCAAGGATGATAAGTGAACACTGAATGCAACATTATTGGTTAAGGATGAACACTGAAATAATTAGTTACTTTATTTTACATTTAAAGTTTTAATTATTTTTGTGTAATAAAGGATATTATAATTTAGAAAGGATGCACAATGATGAGAAGTTGTATACTTTATGCATCCGCATTATATTCAAGGATGATAAGTGAACACTGAATGCAACATTATAGGTTAAGGATGAGTCTATTGTCGGGGAAGAGGATGGGAATTTACCAACCAGGGATTGAGGAGTCTAGCGTCAGGTCGCTAATAACAGGCTCCCACATATCAGGGAGTGGATGAAGGGGAGTGTTATAGAGGGGGGAAGGGATAGAGAAGAGAGTATTTTTAGCTATATCTTTCCTTGCGCACTAAGATTTATATAGTTGCAATTTATGTTGTATCTTACTATGATACCTATAATATACTTCTGCGTTACTTATAAAAATATTTACATATAATTATATATCTATAGACCTACCAAAATAAATTCATATAATATATACATATACCTCACTCTATATGTGTGGATATATAATATAGCGATATATAATGATAGTGTGTCCTAAGTGGCTCCCGAGGAGTGATAAAAAGCATTTATCTGATAGATTATTGAGAGTAACTTCAAATATACCAACTATATGCTTAGAAACCATTTATTTGAAGTAATTAATATAGAATGGTTTGAGCTAAAAGCATTCGATGAAGATATAATAATACCGCTATTCTTATAATAATAAAAATATTTACAAATCTTTCAAACAAGAAAAAGACTGAATTACAATTAATCTTATATTAAAAATCACTACTACATTTGTATTTGGTTCATAGCTTATGTTAAAGAATCATTTTGTATTCAGTTCACAAGGTCCATTATTTTTGTGTCTATAACTTCTGAAATTTTAGTTAATTATTTATTTATTATTATTTATTATTTATTTTTAGTTAATTATTTACTAGGTACTATCAAATTTTATATATTGTTTTGTTATCCCTATATTAAATGTGTACGGAGAAATTTCTTTGAAAATACTTGTTAAAGAGGTGGTGAGTGAATAGGGGAGTGTTATAGAGGGGGGGAGGGATAGAGAAGATAGTATTTTTAGCTATATCTTTCCTTGCGCACTAAGATTTATATAGTTGCCATTTTTGTTGTATCTTACTATGATACCTATAATATATTTCTGCGTTACTTATAAAAATATTTACATATGATTATATATCTATAGACCTACCTATATAAACTCATATAATATATACATATACCTCACCCTATGTGTTGATATATAATATATCGATAGATAATGATCCTATCTCCTAAGTGGTTTCCCGAGGAGTGATAAAAAGAATTTATCTGATAGATTATTGAGAGTAACTTCAAATATACCAACAATATGCTTGTAAACATTTTATTTGAAGTAATTACTGTATAATGGTTTGAGCTAATAGCATTCTAGGAAGATATAATAATACCACTATTCTTATATTAATAAAAACATTACAATCTTTCAAACAAGAAAAAGACTGAATTACAATTAATCTTATATTAAAAAATCACTACTACATTTTTATTTGGTTCGTAGCTTATGTTAAAGAATCATTTTGTATTCAGTTCACAAGGTCTATTATTTTTGTGTCTATAACTTCTGAAATTTCTGTTAGTTATTTATTGTATCCTTTGCAAATAAAATTAATAAAGTACTAAGTACTATCAAAATTTATGTATTGTTTTGTTATCCCTATATTAAATGTGTACGGAGAAACTTCTTTGAAAATACTTGTTAAAGAGGTGAGGAGTGAATGGGGGAGGGTGGTTAAGTGGGAATTAAATTATTCGATAGTTCTTTCGCTCTCCATCACCAAATTTCAATTTTGGTTTCCATAATGTTAACATCACTAAAGGATATATGTTTTTTTTTTTCAATTATTATATAATATTAACAATAATAAAGGATATACAAAGTATTCTCCATTTTTGCACAATTTTCGCAATATAGGATTCATGATCCTCTAAAATTAATGTTGAGGTCCAGCGGGTCAGGACCTTCCCCTGGTGAACATGAAGTAGCCTATAAACACAATATTAAATAGAAAGACAGAGGTTCACCAATGTTAAATCACCTTAAAGCCGTGGTTGAAAATAACCCATTAAGTAATTTGTAATCTGTTCAAAGTATGAGTCTTATACTAGTAATTGATTGGATTGACTATTGATTAGTAACTTCATTACTTTGGACCCCCCTAATAATAAATTTTGTGTCCGCCCCTGCTAGTTATTACATATTATATACATCATTTCAAAGTGTTTATGGATGTTTAGGTTACTGGGACGGTGTGAAATGAAATTTTTATTTTATTTAGTATAACTTTCTATAAAAAAAAATATAACACCTCATTCATATCTTCCAGTTGTGAAGTAGGCTCTGCTCATTGACGAGATTCCGTGATCCTGGGATTACTGAGGAGGGGGAGTGGGGTTAGAATAGCTACAATCTTATATGACATAGCTGGTTATTTTGAATATTAGCCATCCACACCTAGTTATGGATATACACAATACCTAAAAAAAAAACAGAAAAAAATACTTCAACAATATAAATATGTTGCATTGAGAATAAACCATGTATGAATTTAAACATTTAATAACGAAAGATAGAAAACTTGAGTCATTTATTTGCCTTGTATTTTTAGTCGTCTTTAGAATGCCTTAAACTATTCCTGTAAATCTTCATTAATACACGCTTGGATTAACATGAAATTATTCAAGTTTACATACAAAAATTAATATACTAGTATTTCACTTGACAAGAAGCAAATTATTTTGAATAATAAACAAAAAAAATTATTGTTGAAGTTGCATTATAAAATCAGACCATTTTTTGATATGATAAAATATATTATGTTATAGTTAAACAATGAAAAGTATAAAATAAATGTTATGTTATGCACCATTAAAGTTTTAGTAAATAAAATAGTATATTTATGTTTCCATAAAGGTAAAATGCCAAAAAATACAGTAAACAACATCACATATCAAATGTTTTAAAGATTAATTAATAGATTTCATCTAGCAATTGTATTTGTACTCCTATTTTGTTTGTCACTTTCCAAATACTTTAATATATTAAAAAAATCTGTTTAGTGAACTTCGGACATATTCAACAAAATATATGAGTCTGTAGAGGTTCATTATAACCAGAGTTGGCTGTATTATGATTAATTATTTTGAAGCATAATTTCCTTAATTGATAAATTGATTAAACTAAATTTATTTTTATGGCTGGCATTTAATGTATGTTGGCTCACCGATGGCTATAGATTCTTGTAGATGTAATTTGGATCCAATATGATGTTACTCACAAAAATAAAAATAAATTACTTCATGAGAAATACCTGAAAATATTCTGGTGTGATTTCAATTTGAATAATTTAGATGAAGTAATATTGGTCCCACCTTCATTACTCCAGTTTCCTCACACATCAGGCTATTATTTCACGCCATTTCCTTATATGAAACACAAATCTCACTTTTAATATTTTTAATTTATAATTCAGTGGATGATAATTATGCACCGTGGCTAGAAACAAAACCATCACCAAGCACAACATTTTCGCTCACCCTGTTTGACTGCAAAGCCGGAGTCTCGTACGAAGCCGGTAAACACGCAACGGAACAACATTGTTCGCAATCACAACAAGAACTTGATCTGGAAGAATGGAGTTACATGCAATTGTTTCGCCCAAACCTAAAGCTAAAATGTGTTTAACGCGCATGCGCGTTCTGATGAACGTAAGTGGACCTCCAAGTCTCCGTGTACTCGTCGCCCCCTCCCCCTTTCATTCTTAGACTCAACGGCGTTGTGCGCAGGCGCCGAGGAAGACATCTATGAAGTGATTGAACATAAGTGACTCCATCATTAAGTCATTCTTCCCACCCTTATTCCTCCCACTGTTACAAACTGAATATAAGCGTGTGCCCAACAATGTTATGTACTCTTTGATGCCACTTAAGTCACAAGGACTCAATAGGATGTAAGTCATTGTAAAGATGGGGATTTAGAGGCTAGGGTTTATTCTATCGTTATTATGTAGCCATCTTTTTGGATCGTTTAGGTGTTAATTTATTTTTTGCTAATATTGTCTTTCAAACATGCATATATATATTATTGTCAGTGTTAGTGGTTCGTTGATAGTAATATATTTAACGGACTTGTAATTGAAAATAATCTTGCTGCTAGGAAGTAACATTAATGTATTTAAGTCCATTGGTGAACCTTTTAGGTCGAGAGTTAGATTGCGGAACTATCAGGGCTGCTAAAATAATCTCTTGTATCTGAAGTTAGTGGGCTAATATCTTTACGTTGAGTTGGACGTATAGAGAGGAAATGTATTAATATGTTTTGTCTATTTTGTATATATTAAATTTAACTATGAGGGAATCGTTAGAAATTTACATTTTATTATATATATTTGTGTAGGGTTGCTATATTTAACGATCCATTTCTATCAATCTACATTATTCAGTGGCGGCCCCTGAGCCGGACTTCAAAATTTAGTTTTATTATATTCTATTTCTAATAATGCGAGAGTCATTCTTTATTTTGAATCTCAGACGGTTTATATTAAGGTTATAGCCAGTATACCATATTGTATATCATACACTTCATTGTTATATATTATTCTAATAAACGAGCCGTTGGGCCATTTTTGTTACAGTCCACGTTTTGTTTATGTTAGGATCCTATCAGATTGTTTATTCCAGTTACACATAAATAGACTAGTTCATGAGAGAGGGGTTTGTTGTCAAACTGAGCTCAGATCATTAAAGGTCCCTGGGGATTAGCTCTTTTTTTTGTAACATTGCGAATCGCTCACTGTGGTGGCTTGTTGGAGCGAGGCCGGCTGGGATACAACGCTAGCCCCACAGGGAGTTAGGTTGAATTACAACAAATTCTTTATTTTGAATCTCAGACGGTTTATATTAAGGTTATAGCCAGTATACCATATTGTATATCATACACTTCATTGTTATATATTATTCTAATAAACGAGCCGTTGGGCCATTTTTGTTACAGTCCACGTTTTGTTTATGTTAGGATCCTATCAGATTGTTTATTCCAGTTACACATAAATAGACTAGTTCATGAGAGAGGGGTTTGTTGTCAAACTGAGCTCAGATCATTAAAGGTCCCTGGGGATTAGCTCTTTTTTTTGTAACATTGCGAATCGCTCACTGTGGTGGCTTGTTGGAGCGAGGCCGGCTGGGATACAACGCTAGCCCCACAGGGAGTTAGGTTGAATTACAACATCATCACTCAAGATGATTTATTCGGAAGCCTATCATTCTCGTTTAAATTGTCTGGATAACTTCCTTCGCCCGGTGTTTGGAAAAACGTTCGAATTCCAAAAATAAATATTCATCTTCAAAGAAGAGTCTATTTCAAATAAATATTTGTCAAAGAAAATTATTAACGAGTTAAAATTCAAATTATATGTCCAGGTAGTAAATAGTAGAATATAGTAAATTTTAAAAAAGGACACAAAATCAACTGTTTTCTGACAGATTGAATTACAATGCTTGCTTGAATCACGCGCTTAGGAAATTAAAAACCAAAGGAACATTTATATAAACACGTGCTAGTTGCTCATTCTGGTAGCGTAGTTTGGAACTTAGCTGACAATTAGTTCTAACTGTGACTACTGAAGTCTACCATACAATGGGAGTTTGTATTCATTGCTAAATATATTTTAATATTGATATTTGGTAAAATTGATATTAATGTATTATGCACAGGTAAACCAAAAATCTAGATCTATTTCAAATTCTAGTCATCTTCTTGAGTTTTACTATGCTTAAGAAAGTTCAAAGTTATTTTTGTTGGGAAGTGAAAATAATTAAATTCCTTCAGTGTTGGCATAACTGGGGCTGTAACCGAATAGTCTACTTTTATTCGGCGTCACGTTGGCTCGTGGCGTTGATAGCTGCGTTGGCAATCACGTGATCAAGTGTAAATCTTTCCGAATAGCCGCGTTCTAGACCGATGCATAATAGTGATGGGTCAAACCAGCTCTTTGGCACGAGCTAGCTCAAAGAGGCTCACTCACTCAAAGGAGTCGTTCAAAAGAGTCATATCGTTCATTGTTTGGCTCGCTCTCTGAAAGAGCGCGTATGCTGCTCAGCTCTTTTTCTCAGCACTACCGGTGGAGCTGGGAGCGCGAGCGAGTTATCAATCTCCCCCCCCCCTATGCTTATTACGCATTCTTTGTGTGGTCTATCCCCAAGACCACGCAGAACCAGTAGAATTTTGACTTATTTTACGGAACAAAACGAACGTTTAGCGAAATGTAATTTTTGTTCTAAATTCATTTCTTTTAAAGTAGGAAGTACTTTTAATCTATTCCGTCATTTACGCTTGGTACATCCCACAGCCGTATTGTCTATAGAATGGTCTACACCAGCCTCCAATCCTCTAGCTAGTGAAACTCATGACACTAATTTTGACGATCCTTCAGAAATTAATTTGATCAATTCAAGAAACAATAAGGAACAATCACAGCAAACAGCACCTATTATACCAGCTTCAACCTCCCTTTTAAACTTACCTGGAATACATTGAGGAGTCTAGCGTCAGGACGCTAGTAACAGGCTCCCACATAACAGGGAGTGGATGAAGGGGAGTGTTATAGAGGGGGGGAGGGCTATAGAAGAGAGTAGTTTTAGTTACACCTTTCCTTGCGCACTAAGATTTATATAGTTGCCATTTTTGTTGTATCTTACTATGCTACCTATAATATATTTCATCGTTACTTATAGTAATATTTACATATAATTATATATCTATAGACCACCTATATAAACTCATATAATATATACATATACCTCACCCTATGTGTTGATATATAATATATCGATATATAATGATCCTGTCTCCTAAGTGGCTTCCCGAGGAGTGAAACAAAGCATTTATCTTTTAGATTATTGAGAGTAGCTTTAAATATACCAACAATATGCTTAGAAACCTTTTATTTGAAGTAATTACTATAGAATGGTTTGAGCTAATAGCATTCTAGGAAGATATACCACTATTCTTATAATAATAAAAATATTTACAAATCTTTCAAATAATAAAAAGACTGAATTACAATTAGTCTTATATTAAAAATCACTACTAAATTTTTATTTGGTTCGTAGCTTATGTTAAATAATCATTTTGTATTCAGTTCACAAGGTCCATTATTGTTGTGTTAATAACTTCTGAAATTTCTGTTAGTTATTTATTGTATCCTTTGCAAATAAAATTAATAAACTACTAGGTACTATCAAAATTTATGTATTGTTTTGTTATCCCTATATTAAATGTGTACGAAGGAACTTCTTTGAAAATACTTGTTAAAGAGGGGGTGAGTGAATGGGGGAGGGTGGTTAAGTGGGTATTAAATTATTAGATTAGTTCTTTCGATCTCCATCACCAAATTGTAGTTTTGGTTTCCATAATGTTAACATCACTAAAGGATATACGAAATGTTTTTCATTTATTATATAATATTAACAATAATAAAGGATATACAAAGTATTCTCCATTTTTGACAATTTTTCCAATGTAGTATTCATGATCCTCTAAAATTAATGTTGAGGTCCAGCGGGTCAGGACCTTCCCCTGGTGAACATGGAGTAGCCTATAAACACAATATTAAATAAAAAGACAGAGGTTCACCTCTGATAAATCACCTTAAAGCCGTGGTTGAAAATAACCCATTAAGTAATTTGTAATCTGTTCAAAGTAGGAGTCTTATACGAGTAATTGATTGGATTGACTATTGATTTGTAACTTCATTACTTTGGACACCCCTAAAAAGCTTTTTTGTGTGCGCCCCTGCTAGTTATTACATATATACATCATTTAAAAGTGTTTATGGATGCTTAGATTACTGAGACGGTGTGACGTGAAAAATATTATATTTTGGTGTAAATTACAATAAAAAACTATAACAACTCATTCATATCTTCCAGATGAGAAATAGGCCATGCTCATAGACGAGATTCCGTGATCCTGGGATTACTGAGGAGGGGGAGTGGGGTTAGAATAGCTACAATCTTATATGACATAGCTGGTTATTTTGAATATTAGCCATCCACACATAGTTATGGATATACACATTACCTAAAAAAACGAAAAAAAACCTCAACAATGTAAATATGTTGCCTTGAGAATAAACCATGTATGAATGTAAACATTTAATAAGGAAAGAAATAAAACTTGAGTCATTTATTTGCCTGGTATTTTTAGTCGTCTTTAGAATTCCTTAAACTTTTACTGTAAAGTTTAATTAATACAAGCTTGGATTAACATGAAATTATTAAAGTCTACATACAAAAATTAATATACTAGTATTTCACTTGACAAGAAGCAAATTATATTGAATAATAAACAAAAGAATTGTTGATGAACTTGCATTATAAAATCCGACCATTCAGTGGTATAATAAATTATATTATGTTATAGTTAAACAATGAAAAGTATAAAATAAATGTTGTTATGTTATGCACCATTAAAGTTTTAGTAAAAAAAATAATAGTATATTTATGTTTCCATAAAGGACAAAATGCCAGAAAATACAGTAAACATCATATAACAAATGTTTTAAATATTAAATAATATATTGCATCGAGCGATTGTATTTGTACTCCTATTTTGTTTGTCACTTTACCAATACTTTAAGATATAAAAAAAAATCTGTTTTAGTGAACTTCGGACATATTCAACACAATATATGAGTCTGTAGAAGATTGTATTATGATTAATTATTTTGAAGCATAATTTCCTTAATTGATAAATTGATTAAACTAAATTTATTTCTATGGCTGGCATTTAATGTATGTTGGCTCACCGATGGCTATAGATTCTTGTAGATGTAATTTGGATCCAATACGATGTTACTCACTAAAATAAAAGACTTCATCAAAAATACCTGGAACAATTCTGGTGAGATTTCAATTGGAATAATTTAGATGAAGTAATATTGGTCCCACCTTCGTTACTGCAGTTTCCTCACACATCAGGCTATTACTTAACGCCATTCCCTGATATGAAGCACAAGTCTCATTTTTAATATTTTGAATTTATAATTCAGCGGACGATAATTACAACAGCATCAATCAAGATGTTTTATTTGGAAGCCTCCCATGCTCTTTTAAATTGTCTGGGTCAATTCCGTCACCCGGCGTTTGAATAAACGTTCGAATTCCAAGAATAAATATTCATCTTCAAAGAAGAGTCTACTTCAAATTAATATTTGTCAAAGAAAATTATTAAATAAGTTAAAATTCAAATTAGATGTCATGTCCAGGTATTAAGTAGTAGAATATAGTAAATTTTAAAAAAGGACACAAAATCGACTGTTTTCTGACAGATTGAATAACAATGATTACTTGAATCACGCGCTTAGGAAATTAAAAACCAAAGAAACATTTATAAAAACACGTGCTAGAGACTCATTCTGGTAGCGTAGTTTGGAACCTAGCTGATAATTAGTTCTAACTGTAACCACTGAAGTCTACCATACAATGGGAGTTTGTATTCATTGCTAAATATATTTTAATATTGATATTTGGTAAAATGTCTTATGCACAGGTAGACCAAAAATCTAGATCTATTTTAAATTCTAGACATCTTGTTGAGTTTTACCATGTTTAAGAAAGTTCAAAGTTATTTTAGTTGGGAAGTGAAAATAATTAAATTCCTTCAGTGTTGGCATAACTGGGGCTGTATCCGAATACTCTACTTATTCGGCGTCGCATTGGCTCGTGGCGTTGATAGCTGCATTTGCAATCATGTAGCGATGTGTAGATCTGTCTGAATATTCGCGGTCTAGACTCTAGACCGATGCAGTCTTCTCGAGGTTTTGGTAACCATGGATACAGAAAGCTACGAGCCATGCGGGTTTCTCGCGGCGTTGGTGCGGTGTTGACTGGCAATTGTTTTAGTATTATCATTTCGTCTGCTAGAGCACCGACTTACACATATATTTTGTTTTCATTAGAACTAATAGATGGCTTTTACATAGTTTCTAAGTTATTCGGTAGGAAGAAGCACTGCGGGCTCAATTGTGTTGCCGTTCGAAATTCGAATAGTTTGATTGATGCAGTCTTCACTCTTCACTATGAAAACCACTAGAAGTGTAAAATTATTAAGACTGCATCAAGTCAAGTGTACTTGATTATTCGATACAGCCTGGATGTAGGATAACAAATGAAAGTAGCTGTTTTTATATTCACAAAATATTTAAATAAATGGATAAATGGCTAGATTTTAAATAAGAATTACTCGAAATTGATTGCAAATGTAGTGTTCTCTCTGTCATAAAGTTTTACATGAATTATGTATACCTAATTGACTCAAGTTGACCCGGCGGTGTAGGGGTAAGGTGTCAGATCTCTGTGCTGAAGGTCTGAGGTTCAATCCTTGGTCCCGGCACAGTTTTAACTGATTTCCAAACCCTTCCTTCTCCTCTGAAAATACTTGTATTAATCACGATTTGTGAATGTGTGGAATGCCAGGCCTCCGCCATGGCTCGGATCCCACGTTAAACTGTAGGTACGACATTCCATCTCACAATCACCCTACCATTACATATCATAATCACTGTTTGACAGAGATTTAAGAAGCAAAATCTCGTTTGAAGAAGACATTTTTGCAATACAATCGATTGAAAAGATTTGATACTATCAAATTTGGAAAGTTTGGAGTCTCAGGAGACGAAGCCGTTGAGTATAATCTACTGGTCAAATAAATCTATGTCATTGCAGCAAATTATGTAGCTGAATATGCTTAAAATGTAAACTTAGTAAAAATACCAATATAACAGCTAGTTTAGAAACATTATAAATATCTACTTATTGATAGTTAAATCTTCCAACTGAATAAAGTAATAAAAAACCTCTACAGCAGGTCCATTCTTTATTTGGAATTGACCGTAGGCCACAACATCGAGCTAATTTACACAATATCTCATAATTATGGTGGGTTTTAACTCACTATGGGAAAGCATATCACTTTGTGAAGGGCTTAGCTCTACATTCCAGGCTACTCATCAGTAATAACATCATACACGAAAAATTATCAAACTTTAACATTAATGATTCCATCAATGAAACCTTATCTAGCCCCAAAAAGATGTGTTTATTTTACTAGATCTAAAACGTACACTATGTTTAAACACAAAGTCCAGTAAATAGAATTAAATTTTATAGTGATAGGCTTGATGAAACGTGTAATTAACCAAACGATAGCTATAGATTTTAGGAAAATACTGCTACGTCACTCCCACAAAATATGGATGGGACAAGGGAGAGTAATAGAGGTTGATGACTAACACAAAATACAGATAACAACATGAAACATCCATGTTTGGGTCCACGTACGATTAAACCAACCCACGGAGAAAGCCTGGTTCCAAAAGACCAACGTCTATTTATTCATCACAAGCACAGTGGTCTCTAGACCTTCAGGGTGTAAATAATACAGGTGCAATCCTATTGAGGAGAAGACAAAATAGCATACTAATCTTTAACTATCAACACTCCTCAACCGATTATAGAAACAATTCGGGAACTTCAAGAACAACAATCTACTATTAGAAATTTGAGGACAAAACCCTTATTGTCTTGTGAATATTGAAGGAACAAAGAGTGTGATTTCCAGAAAAAAACTCTTTAATGTTGTTGTTCCAAATTGATGGCTGAAGAATACCCATTTATAACAACCGAGAGGACCAATGAATTAAATAATTTAGACTTAATTATTATTTATTATATCACATGCACAAAAAAAAGACCTTGTTTGGTCGCTTCATTTTTGATGAACAAAACAAAAGACTACTGGCCCAAGCCAACAGAAAGTGACAAAAGTAATACAAGTGTTCATAACAAATGCAAAGAGACAACACAACACAACAGTTGTCAATTATTTTAGATAAACACTATAATCTTGAGAACTTTCTAATGTTAAATATATCATATACCATCTATTGTTTGAAATATTATATAAACCCAAATCACATTGTTGCGGAAAGTGTGCAAAAAAGTTGGCAAGCGATTTTCTATCCCCATTTCACTCCTACCTACGAGGTGTTAAATATTTTAATCTAAATATTACTAAACTTTAATACGCAAAATAATAATGTGCATAAAAGTTGATGAATGATATACTACTGTAGGCCTATGCTGTTTCACACCTATTTACTAAATATTGTATTAAAAATCTTACTAAACAATTCTGTTTACCATATAACGGGCTAGACTGGCTTCAATCGTAAGATATGAATATTAGTTGATGCAAAGAAAGTCGTCAAAGAGTTAAAAAAATGTTAAGTTATACTGTAGTTACATGTTACACTCGTAACATATATTTGTTTCATTTACATACCCACTTCGCCGACTCTTCCTTCAAGCCTGATGCCCCATCGGAAGGAGCAACCCCGAGAAAAGTGACCGGCCGCGTGCACGTGGTGAAAACTCCGCGTTCAACAAAGTTTACGAGTCAACTGAAAGCAGCCCGAGTGCTTTTAGCCGACACGAGTCGACGTTATAGATGTTCATGGAAGCTTCTTCCACCTCTCCGTGCTGACCACTCCTCCACGCGGATTATACATACAATATATTCTCTGGCTCGCTTGGAATGAGCAACCACAATCAGCACCGTTACTACACAGTGCACACTCATCCCGTCGAGCAGACTTACATTTCTACGGTGGACTTATGGTTTGAGGCAATGGATCCTCTAGACAGAAGGAAGAGGCAAGGATAGACGGACAGTATGGCAAAGATTAGGAATAGCCTACCTCGTGGCAGGATCTATGTAGTAACTTTTTGTTAGTTGTTAGGAATTATGAATAACAATTGTCTTCACTGGGGCATTATAGTTGTTACCTTGTTAGTTTAGTTATGTAAAGTTAGTGTGGAGTTATGCCTCCGTAATTATGTAAACGTATTGCTAACAAAACTTGTTTTTACCGCGCCCCACGCGTATCTTAGACTAAGGCATTTGGACCAACCACTCAATGGGATTATGTATCCCTCGAAACACATGTGTGGCCACTGATATATTTTAAAGGTAGCTTGCCAGGGATAGCAATAGTTCATGTTATATGAAGTCCTGGGAACGATACCTAGCTATGCACTGATTTTTGTTGGAAGAAGAGGAGATAAAATTAAAACATATTTCTTTGCGCCCAACACAGATAACATTTTACCATATTATTTTTGTTATTTTACATGTAATAATATTATCTATCAAAGGTGACAGCTGTAGATAACATCACTTGATGTATGGATATATTAAACTTGTTTTAGTAACTTTAGTAACTAACTTCTACTGTTCTTCCTACCAAAATCATACTATAGGTATCCTTGTCTATCTTAAACTCTGGTTTGGGTGTTTAATCTGTGAGCCGTTTATGTCCATCGAGATTGGCTCGTGGTTAATCTTCCATGAATTTTGTTAATACTTCCATTTGGAGTATTGGGCTCATGAGCCACTTCTGCCCCTCAGGCACGGCTGGAGCTGTCTTTGTTTCTTTAGCTTGTATATTTTGTTGTTGGCTACCTGTTGGGTGCTCAAATCGTGGGGCGTTTCTACCGACCCGATATGGCCCTTAGTTTCTAATATTTTCTTGTAATTTGTCCTACCTCTTGTAAGGGGATTTTTGCATTATATCCATGGTGCTCATAATAACTGAACTTTAACTTTCCCAATACAATGACTTACTGTATGTGCAAGGTCTACATACTAGAATAATGGATGGTTTAAAGAATAACTGAGCTGTGTGAGTGCATCCATCCGGCGCCTCACGCCCCTTTATGACTCTAATATAGGCAATGCTACCTAATACCTCAATAATGTTTAGAGACAGTACTTACCGAGATTATGTCCAAGCAATTGGCTATGTACTTTGCTTCATTAAATTACCTTACTCTTAATTATCTCTTGTTCTCATTTTATATATATATATATATGTACCTACTTCTCTATCTAGGTTAATGATATATCATCCCCCAATTATTAACAGATAGGTAAAGGGGCAGGTGCAACAAAACCACTGATGTATGAATTGAATAGAAAGTTTGGTCACATATGTACCAGCTCATCTCAGAAGTACCGCAAGCTTAAATTAAGTTTATTCATACACAAAATGATTATTATTACTACAATTACTATTTTACTTTGATATTAGGTTTAATCTCTCTTAATTTAATATTTATGTATCAGTTAGTTACAGATCCGAAGCCACGATCATCCAAATGGATCAGCTCGTCTGTACCAGAAAGTGAATGGGAAACTCCACTAGCTAAATATTCTTCGGCCGAATACCACACAAACAATCTACTTAGTCCTGTATTATTTGAAGAATCAACAAAATGTATTCCAAATAACGCTATTGTCATTGAAATAGCCCCTCATGGACTGCTACAAGCTATTATAAAGAAATCATTCGCTCTAAATGGTCATCATATTCCTCTGGCACTAAGAGGACATCCAAATAGTACAGAGTTCCTACTGGCCGCTGTTGGAAAGTGAGTAAATAATGTTTAGTAAACTATGGTTTTAATTTCAGAACAAAGATTAAATGTGGTTTATGATTTTGAAGAATTTTTATATTATCTTAAAACAATTATTCAAATGCACTTTTATAAATGTTTGCATTAAATAAAATAGTTTAAATGTGTCTAAAATAGTAAAAATAATTAACCCTTATTAAATAATTGTATATATTTGAACTTGTTTCAGTATGTTTTAAGTCTGGTAACCTTAATTTGATAAGGGTCTATAAAACTAATAAACCAAATACTATTCTAATAGTCTCTTATGATTAATTTTAGGTTGTATATGGCCGGTTTGTTGCCTAAAGTGTCAAACCTGTACCCTCCGGTTCAGTATCCAGTATCTCGAGGTACAGCCTCGCTCTCATCTCTTGTGACATGGAACCACGAGGACCGTTTTGATAGTCCACTAGACTTAGACACTAGCCGAATGGTTCGTTTTCAACTCACACTACCTACAGCTTCAACAATGTGTAGACTCAGAGATAACATTAGACAATAATACATTATTAAAAACAGGCCTAAACTAACATTTTATTTTAACATCTGGGAGAACCACACAACAAGAATAAATATATAACTTATTTTTATTGAGATATTTTGTCTGAAAAAGAAAATCATATATTGGATATTTTACTTAAAAAGTTGTTTCGTTTATATTCTCTTAATATAAAGACTATTTCAAAGTTAATTGGAAAATAAATTAATATTTTAATTTTTAGCTTGTGCGACATAAATTAACAATTTAACTCAACTATGTAAACCTTCACAAATCTTTGTTTCATGCTACTCAATTTATGTGAACATTTCTAAAATTATATTTACTCTTAAAAAAATATGGAGCCCTTAGGATTTTTGTAACTATTGGTTATATTACATATCATTTAAAACAAAAAGAATAACATTATTTATAAGTTTAAATAATACATTATAAAACCATTATATTAATAATAGTATTTTTCCATCTCCGTAGGCCTATGTACAGTTATTATGATCCATTGAATGTTCAGAATAGTTTCAAGCAGTAATAGTCTCCATTACCTCTCAATCCACTCACATTATGTTATTGTTTCAGTGAATCCCACTAGCTTTAGTAATTCTATATTAAGGTGGTCGAATAACAAGTAAGTAGTGTAATCATCGTTAGAAGTAACCGGCCATGTGATGTAGTGGTCAGTGCACTGGCTACGAGCCTAGGAGTCCTGGGTTCGAGTCCCAGCTGGTACCTTCGTTATTTCTCCCTCTAAGGTAATCATCCCAATGGTCAACAGTGTTTTGTTATTTAGGCTAAAGCTAGGTTTAAGTGTTTACACTTGTTCCACACCCTCATACTCACTATCACCATCATACTCACTATCACCAAGATACTCACTATCACCATCATACTCAATATCATCATCATACTCACTATCACCAAGATACTCACTATCACCATCATACTCACTATCAATATCATACTCACTATCATCATCATACTCACTATCACCATCATACTCACTATCACCATCATACTCACTATCACCAAGATACTCACTATCACCATCATACTCACTATCAATATCATACTCACTATCATCATCACCTCATCTCAGGAAATGGAATGAGCCTCTATGGAAGGGATGTACGATTAGTACATTTGTGTGTCCTCTGGCAACGGTATATTAGTACTGGCGAATCTTAACCTAAACGGGACTATGTATTATATAGCCCAATACCTATTATACGTATTATACCTAGGCCCTTTACATATACATATTATATTACTGTACAAATATTATCGCTTGAAGAAAAAATGTAGGTATTAATATTTATTTAAATACTTATCACAATGAAAGATAGTGAACTCTTTTGATGGCTTAGGTTCAATTAGTTAAATTAATGTATATACTGGAAAAAATCCAAAAGAGACCACAACCTTACCCTATCTTTAAGATTATATAGTCATTCCCATCTCTCAAAGTTAAAAACATCCACTAAAATAATCTGTTTCCATCCTCTTAATAAAATAAAGTATTATTTTCAGGAGGGATTTGATACATCAGTGGATCACAATTTTACAATCTGTTTAAACCAAGAGAGAGAGAGAATGCTGGAAGGACACAAATTGGCAGGAAAAGTTATTTTGCCTCTTTCTTATCTGCTGGTAAGTAAAGTTGCTAAGTTTATGCCACGTATAGGCTACACATACTATCAATATTAATAAAGCTACAATAAAAACAATTTTATAGAAGACAGGACCAACACTGAGATATTGATTGTAAAGTTACAATATAATATGAAATATCTAATGTAAGAAACGTAAAGACTCATCATCTCACGCTTTGACCAGACAAGCAGTAAGTATATTGCCCCATATCGCTATAAGACATGCGTGTTTGTAGCTATTTGAATGAACAAGCTATTTGAATGAACCCTGACATATTCTTGTGGTGACATGGCCTAGGAGCATCTTTACCGAACGACCAAATACTGTCCTATATGTTCCGTTACACTTACGTTCGCTGGATGAACTATTCCTCTCTTGACTCCGACCATTGTCGGTCACATCAAGCGATCTTTATTGATTGTCTCGCTATATATAGCCTTATTAGTTAAACTAAAACATATCGTTCAAATAAATTATTGATGCTGTTTGATCTTTCAAGAGTAATTTGATGCTCCGGTGATGACAAACTTATATTAAAACAGGATTTTTAAAAAACACTAAAGGTTTATATACTACTCGTTTACTACCCGTTCAGGCTATACGCTTTTGTGCTAATTACTCTAATAGCTTTATTTAGAGGAATTATACCAGTACTTGCATAGAGTGAGGTTGGAATACCATCATGGAAAAACCATCCTTAGTACACGCCATCGAGATTCAAACCTCGAACTCCCTGTAATAGGGGATCTACTCTTAAACAAGATTAGTGCGTTAGACCATGCGGCCACCGAAGCAGGTCCCTCCAAAGTTTAAGTGATGGCTAATATTAGTAGTTAAAGATCACCATTGGAAACATTTCTATTCAATTAGTATTCACATATTTTGTTCCTATTTGTATTATATTAAATAGTGAGCCAGGCGACTTAAGCCTCCCTATCACCAGCAGGTAGCTCCTAGACCAAGAATTATATTAATTAAAATCTCTGTATTACTCAGGGATACTATCAGGAATGTAACTAGAGTATTCATTTTAAATTTTGAATCTACCACAAATTTCTTGCTTGACACTACATGACTACTGGTGCGGGTAGCAACAAGACAAATAAACATAAAAAGATAGAATTTTGGAATTTTACTTAGTATCTAAGAGAAAAGTGTGGGCAATTTTTTATATATTACGAGCTTAAAAAATTAAGTCTTATAAATGCCGTTTTGTGATGTTAAAATAAGTATGCAATATTGTTCACTCTAATTATGGGCTGTATAATACAGTAGTTATTTGTTAATTATCAACGTTTATCAACGAGGATTAATTGATTTAAATAAATCATAAAGACACTAGGTTAATTTTTTTAATCTATAATAAATATAAAATTATTTTTATTTGTGGCCTAAAATAAAATTGAATGTGCTATATTTTGTTTTATTTTATAATAAAGGAAATTGATAAAACTAAAGAAAAAGGGAAAATAAACTACTAAAAATAAATTTTATGAAGAAAGCCCACCTAGGGAAAGAGGAAAAATGTGGGAAGAATCCAATGCACAAAGGTGACATCTTCTTCCTTTCTTCTGTCTTCTATAGTAAAAGTAGTCACACACATTTTAACACAAAGAGAATAATATTTCGGCATTGTTGCCTTTATCAAACACAAATAGGAAGAGAGTACAAATAACACAAACAATGGATTACTCCATTTTGAATTTTGAAAGAAACTGCTAAAAACACTTTGTGCCAACTTTTTTTGGGAGTGAAGATAAATTCCTTGGCTATGGTTAATATTTATAGAAAAACTGATGATGATGATGATGATAGATAGATAAGAAAATAATGATAATAATAATATTTTCTTATCTATTATTATTATCATCACCGTCATCATCATCATCATTATCATCAGTTTTCTATAAATATTAACCATAGCCAAGGAATTTATCTTCACTCTCAAAAACAGTTGGCACAATGTGTTTCTAGCAGTTTCTTTCAAAATTCAAAATGGAGTAACCCATTGTTTGTGATATTTGTATTCTCTTCTTCTTTGTGTTTGATAAAGGCAACAATGCCAAAATATTATTTTATTAGTGTTAAAATGTGTGTCTGACCTCTTCTATAATAGAAGACAGAAGAAAGGAAGAAGATGTCATCTTTGTGGATTGGATTCTTCCCACATTTTTCATATTTCCATGGTGGGCTTTCTTGATCAATTTTATTCTTAGTAGTTTATTTCCCCTTTTTCTTTAGTTTTATCAATTTCCTTTATTATAAAATTATCTAGCCTTTTGGCCACCTCATTTATTTTTTATTTTTTGTTTTACTAAACCTAGTAGACAGCAAGTTCTTCCTTAAAGTTATTGACCCTTTTCATTTGGCTTGGAAATGCAGAACGGTGGGAACAAAGGGTCATCTTCAAGAATTGTTATTGTTTTGCCATTTTCTTTTCGGAAACGGTTTGTTCAAGAATAGAGGCGTGTTGATTAAGTTATACTTTTTATATGCACACCTTCCCTAAAATTTTAACAGTGATCAAATATATATAAAATTTACATTTTTCAATAGAAAACTGCCGCCTTCATAACAAAAACTAAGAAAATGTAACAATTAATAGACATTGATACATTATCTTAGAAGGGCTGTTGAAAATATTAACATAAATATTCACTAGTTCTCAAGAAAACTGGTATTTCCAAACGTTTTATTTTTCCCCAAGACCTGTCGGGTAGCTAATGCCAATTACGGTTTACGTGCTTTATTTGTTCTTGTTGGTGCGGAAGGATACTTTGGTCAGTTCTGAAGCCACTCCACGCCTTTCACCCTCCCGCCCACTATCCCACAAAATAGGTTTTAAACTCTAACTCTACAGGGACAAGGGCCTTATGATTATATTATTCTGAATATTTAATTATTTCACAAAATCATATATTTACTAAAACATTTTTACAGCATATGATTTTTAAATTATATTCATCATGTCTTTTATTGATCTGTATATCATCTTCTTTACCCATAACTATTTAGTTCATTTTGGACTGTTGAGATAAATTGAGAACCAAATTAAATTATTAAAGTTATTCCTTTAATTTCAAAAAATACTCTATTCGTAAAATATTTTGGTATAGCAATTTAACACTTGTTCATTTTTTATGTATATGTTGGTAGTTCTGCTTATAGTATGTTCTTGCCTGATATGTATTTAGTTTGTTGTTAGTTCATATTAATATTTTAGTCAATAAACTTCTTTTCAATCTGGTAATGTTTGATGTTCTTAGAGTAGACGTTATAAAAACCTGTAGTGGCACGTTTTCAAAATATACCTCGCTTATAAGCCAAAATAAATTTAATTTGAGATTATATAAGTTAGTAACTGTTAAAATAACCATAAAAATATAATACATATTTGAAACTTTTTGTTATCTATCTATAAATATTTGTTTCAAATGGTTTTCCAACTGATCTATTAGTTTTTTACTATATGAAATTCATAACTTAACACTTAGTTTAAATGTCCTTTGGCTTATAGCATATCACCTGGACGTATTTTTGCGATACGCTGCGCAAGAATTTCACCGACACGTCTGTAATTTTTCAAGATCTTCATGTCCACCAGCAACTTGAAATTCCCGAAAAAGGTAAACACATAGTTATTTAAAATATAATTGAAAATAAAAGAGATGGAAGATTTTAATTGCTGTGCAATGTAGAAAAAATAAATATTATATGTATTGTTGAGACGTGAACGAGAACCTAAAATAGAATATTGTTTATCAAATTATTTGGAGAATAAACGATGATAATTTATACCGAAGGAAAATATGTGTATTTAAGGCTTTTATTTAAAGTTCAGCTAAAGCACGTTAAGCCATTTATTTTATTAGAAAATTAAGATTTTATCTTATTGTTATAGCCATTAATATTAGGTAGGCTATTTCCACGTTTTTAAGATTTCAAAATATGGGTTACTTTAGGAATAGTAATAAATAATATATATTAGTATTACAGTAAGACGCAAATTATCCTAACCCTGATTATCTGAACAGCCAACCAACCAAATCACCACATCCAAGAACTAAGCCCACCACTCACAAATTCAGCCCACTTTTTGTTATTTCTTTGCAATCTTATCCTATTTATAATAATATTGCATTCACTAATTATTCAAGTTTTATATTCTTATTTTAAAAGTATTATTTATATTTTTTACCGTATTAGTACATTGAAAGTGTGTTTTTATGGGAAATAATATTTTAATCCTTAATCAAAATATTAAAACTTTCGAAAATCTAATAACAAAACAAAATTCTTTAATAATTGAATATGCTTTCCAAAATATTGTTCATGGCTAGACCGATTACTCTTAACAGTCAATTAAGTAATAACTAGGTTTGCTTAACGATGTTATATTATAATATTTTATTGGTAACATATTTACTAGATTATTGTTAACAAGAGGGTCAAGGTGCGAATCTTGGTCTAGTGAAATTTCTTATATTTGATTTATAATCATTAGTGAAAAAGAATTTTAAGGGCATACTGGTAGCGATTTTATAAGACAATAATAGATAAAGTTTAGTTTATAGTTAGGTAACTGCCTGTGGGGTCTAGGGGCCAGAGTTACTGGATTCAAATACGGAGGCATCAGGTCCTGAGGTTCGATCCCCGGCACTTTCAAAAGTTATCTGAGAAGCAGTGGGAATATAACAACGTCAAACTCAGTCTCGTGAGGACAAATGACGAGCTACCTTATAAAAGCAGTAGCCTCTCTGGTTTAGAAAACTGTGATTAACGACTGGAGTGTTCGTTGTGCTGACATGACACCCTCTATTCAGGAATGTTGTCAGTATCATCGCCAATGGTGGCAGCTGCTCGGATGGTATTGCTTGCTTGTGGGTTCACTCCATGGACGTTTTTTAGATTTAGTTACAATTTTCTTACTATAGTAATGCAGTATTGGGCCTGTTCACACACTGATTTAAATAGGATTACTAAAATATTATTACAATTATTATTATATTTTGATATAAAATTAGCATTGAAAATATAATATTACTGCACATACTACATGGCATGGATATCAACATTGAGAAGTCAAAAGCTACAGTGATTTCAAAAAATGAAGAATCTATGGAATTAAAAATTGGAAACTAGGAGTTGGAAAACATAGAGCAGTTCAAATACCTGATAAGTCTGCTGACAAATGTTGTCTACTACACTAACGAAATTAGGTTTAGGTTTGCCATGTCTAAGGAAGCTTTCAACAAGAAGAGGTTACTTCTGACCGACAAGTTGAGTCTGAAACTGAGGAAGAAACTGGTGAAATGCTACATTTGAAGCATCGCACCATATAGAGCAGAAATTTGGACTCCCAGGAAGATAAAAAATATATAATTGGTGATATTCAAATTGTGGTGCTGGAGAAGACTCGACAAGATCAGGGGGACAGACAGGGTGACATATGAAGATGTCCTAAGAAAAGTGGGTGAGAAGAGAACCATTTTGAACTGATTCTTCCTTACAAAATAACTGGATTGGGCACATCCTAAGAAGAAACTATCTTATGCACGATGTCATCAAAGGAAAGGTTGAGGGAAGGAAGATCTTAGGAAGAAGGAGAATTCAAATATTGGATGACTTGAAGGAAAGAAGAGAATTCTGTGAGCTGAAGGAGGAGGCAGATGACAGGACGCATTGGCAGTTTAAGTTCACTAACAAAATGAATGGGCCTGTAGTAAAACAAAGCCTCTAATAAAAAAGTAAAAAATATTGTTTGAAGTACATTATATCATGTGACTTATTTTTTACTATTTCTCATTTGTTATATTCAAGTCTCTAGCTTTAATATTATTAATAACAAACCTTACATGTGCTAAATATTATTTTAGCAAAACTTCGAGGTACAATGATGATAAACTATAATAATTGTACATGTGGCAGCATTAATCCAACTAAAGTCTGTTCACCGTAGGAATTGTTTTCTGAAAGGCCTTTTTCCCTACCAGAAATATATTATATAGTAGGATATTGGTAAGAAAAACGACCTTTCAGAGAGTAATTCCTATCGTGAATGGAGTATACCGAGTCATAGGTGGCTGCGTTATCTGATAGCTCGTGATCTTAATAAAATCACACATTTGTAGCCGACGATTTCTGCACGTCCATCATAGAATTTGCCTTAAAATATGAGTGAAGAATGACCCTTAACATGAGACGATTCCTGGATAGCTCTGTGGTTAGAGCATTGATGTACTAATAGAATGGTACCGGGTTCGATTCCCATGTTCAGGTGTCATTTTTCAATTTTCAGAATAAATTATTATTACGTTGAAAGAATTAAGACATTTATTTGGAACTGTTACTAAACGATCAATGGGGAGAATAGAACCATTGACCTTAATTATAGTGAAGTGATGCAAGAACATGGGTCAAACTTAATTTATTATTTAAAGATATTTTTATAATTAAAGATCACCATTGGAAACTTTCTATTCAATTAGTATTCACATATTTTGTTCCTATTTGTATTATATTAAATAGTGAGCCAGGCTACTTAAGCCTCCCTATCACCAGCAGGTAGCTCCTAGACCAAGAATTATATTAATTAAGATCTCTGTATTACTCAGGGATACTATCAGGAATGTGACTATAGTATTCATTTTAAATTTTGAATCTATCACAAATTTCTTACTTGACACTACATGACTACTGGTACGGGTAGCAACAAGACAAAAAAATAGATAGAAAAATAGAATTTTGGAATTTTACCTAGTATCTAAGAGAAAAGTAGGGGCAATATATACATCTTTTACATATATTACGAGCTTACAAAATTAAGTCTTATAAATGCCGTTTTGTGATGTTAAAATAAGTATGCAATATTGTTCACTATTAGTATGGGCTGTATAATACAGTAGTTATTTGTTAACTATTAACGAGGATTAATTGATTTAAATAAATCATAAAGACACTCGGTTAATTTTTTAAATCTATAATAAATATAAAAATATTTTTATTTGTGGCCTAAATTAAAATTGAATGTGCTATATTTTGTTTTATTTTATAATAAAGGAAATTGATAAAACTAAAGAAAAAGGAAAAATAAACTACTAAGAATAAAATTGATGAAGAAAGCCCACCCATGGAAGGAGGGAAAATGTGGGAAGAATCCAATGCACAAAGGTGACATCTTCTCCCTTTTTTCTGTCTTCTATAGTAAAAGTAGTCACACACATTTTAACACAAAGAGAATAATATTTCGGCATTGTTGCCTTTATCAAACACAAAATAGGAAGAGAGTACAAATAATAACACAAACAATGGATTACTCCATTTTGAATTTTGAAAGAAACTGCTAGAAACACATTGTGCCAAAATTTTTTGGGAGTGAAGATAAATTCCTTGGCTGTGGTTAATAATTATAATAATAATAATAATATGATGATGATGATGATGATGATGATAATAATAATAGATGAGAAAGTATTATTTTTCTTATCAGTTTCTTTTCTTTATGACCCAAGAAAATCGGAAAGTCACACAGAGCCATAAGAAACAGTCTCAATCTTTTTATCAACAAACTAAGCCTAATCAAAACACTCAGCGGAGTCAACTTCAGTGCAAATTTTTGCAAAAAATTTGGACATATTATCTCAGAATGCCGTAAACTTAAGAAGAAACAGAGTGAAAATGAAAAGAAAGCCCAAGCTGCGGAAGTTGAGGAAGCAGAGTTCAATTTGGCAGCCAACACGTCCTTGGAAGTGGATTTTGCTTTGTTTACATCCTTGTATCTAGACACAGGAGCTTCAGAACACATGATCTGTGCTACTTATTGTCATATTCTGACTAATATTCATAATCTCCCTAGTCCTGCGAATATCAAGCTTGCAAAATCAGTTGAAAATATAAAAGCGACAAAAGTTGGTGATCTCTGTGCGTCTTTTGAGATGGATGGAAAAATCAATGTGATCAAGCTGGGAAGTATTCTTATAGTGCCTGGTCTACAACATAACCTCTTAACAGTCAGACGACTGGATTCCAATGGATGCAAGGTAATTTTTGAAGAAGGTGTAGCAAATATTTTTAAGCCTCATAAACTCATAACAGTTGCATCTGAGTCTTCTAAAATGTATTTAGTGACATTTTCTGTTCAAAATACCTGTGCCAATGTTGCTGAGGTAGATTGTACAAATCTATGGCATAAAAGACTGGCGCATATTGGCAATACTAGTTTGAAGTTTCTTAGTGAAATGGTTGATGGCATGAACAATGTATGTAAACAAAAACTTACAACGCCAAAGTCTCTATGTGAGCACTGTATCCAAGGTAAGATGACTAAATTGCCTTATGTAAAAACTCGCTCAAGGGTTAAGCGCCTCCTGCAGCTTGTCCACAGTGATGTCATGGGTCCGATCACACCTACATCATATGACGTGATAAAGTTTTAAATATTGAAAATGTTCAAAGTGAATTACAAATTTCTGATATTTTAACCAAAAGCTTAATTGTTACTAAGTTTAAACAATTATGCAAGTGGCAGGGATTGAATGCAATTTATCCATGTTCACAACATTTACCACCTTTCACACCCTTGTTTCTTGCACCTACTATTAGGATTTATCCATGTTCAACACATTTGCCTCCTCTCAGTGCACATTTAAAGCATATTAAACTGAGGCATAGTGTTGGTATAGCAATTTTACACTTATTCATTTTTTATGTATATGTTGGTAGTTCTGTTTATAGTATGTTCTTGCCTGATATATATTTAGTTTTTTGTTAGTTCATATTAATATTTTGGTCAATAAACTTCTTATAAATCTGGTAATGTTTGATATTTATAGTTATAAAAACCTGGGTGGCACGTTTTCAAAATGTACCTCGCGTATAAGCCAATATATATTTATTTTAAGACCATATAAGTTAATAACTGTTAGAATAACCATAAAAATATAATAAATATTTGAAACTTTTTGTTATCTATCTATAATTATTTGTTTCAAATGGTTTTCCAATTGATCTATTACTTTTTTACTATATGAAATCCATAACTTAACACTTAGTTTAAATGTCCTTTGGCTTATAGCATATCACCTGGACGTATTTTTGCAATAAGCTGCGAAAGAATTTCACCGACACGTCTGTAATTTTTCAAGATCTTCATGTCCACCAGCATCTTGAAATTCCCGAAAAAGGTAAACACATAGTTATTTAAAATATAACTGAAAATAAAATAGATGGAAGATTTTAATTGCTGTGCAATGTAGAAAAAATTAATATTATATGTATTGTTGAGACGTGAACGGGAACTTAAAATAGAATATTGTTTATCAAATTATTTGAAGAATTAACGATGATCATTTATACTTAAGGAAAATATGTGAATATAAGGCTTTTATTTAGAGTTCAGCTCAATCACGTTAAGCCGTCTATTTTATTATGAAATTAAGATTTTATCTTATTGTTATAGCCATTAATATTAGGTAGGCTATTCCCACGATTTTAATATTTCAAAATATGGGTTACTTTAGGAATAGTAATTAATAATATATATTAGTATTACAGTAAGACGCAAATTATCCTAACCCTGATTATCTGAACAGCCAACCAACCAAATCACATCCAAGAACTAAGCCCACTACTCACAAATTCAGCCCACTTTTCGTTATTTCTTTGCAATCTTATCCTATTTATAATAATATTGCATTCACTAATTATTCAGGTTTTATATTCTTATTTTAAAAGTATTGTTTATATTTTTTTTAGCGTAATAGTACATTGAAATTGTGTTTTTTATGGGAAATAATATTTTAATCCCTAATCAAAATATAAAATCTTTTGAAAATCTAATAACAAAACAAAATTCTTTAATTATAGAATATGCTTTCCAAAATATTGTTCATGGCTAGACCGATTACTCTTAACAGTCAATTAAGTAATAACTAGGTTTGCTTAACGATGTTATACTATAATATTTTATTGGTAACATCTTTAAAACTCAAATCAAAATTAAATGGTCATTATTGGTGGGGTAACAACTCGCTTATTTGTTTTAAAAATATCACAGAGCGTTAAGTAAATTAATATGTAATATATTTACTAGATAATGGTTAACAAGAGGGTCAAGGTGCGAATCTGGGTCTAGTGAAATTTCTTATATGTGATATATAATCATTAGTGAATAAGAATTTTAATGGCATTCTGGTAGTGATTTTATAAGATAATAATAGATAAAGTATAGTTTATAGTTAGGTGACTGCCTGTGGGGTCTATGGGCCAGAGTTACTGGATTCAAATACAGAGGCATCAGGTCCTGAGGTTCGATCCCCGGCACTTTCAAAAGTTATCTGAAAAGTAGTGGGAATATAACAACGTCAAACTCAGTCTCGTGAGGACAAATGACGAGCTACCCTATAAAAGCAGTAGCATCTCTGGTTTAGAAAACTGTGATTAACGACCGGAGGGTTCGCTGTGCTGACATGACACCCTATATCAAGGAATGTTGTCACTATCATCACCAATGGTGGCAGCAGCTCGGATGGTATTGCTTGCTTGTGGGTTCACTCCATGGACGTTTTTTTTAGATTTAGTTATAATTTTCTTACTATAGTAATGCAGCACTGGGCCTGTTCACACTCTTATTTAAATAGGATTACTTAAATATTATTACAATTATTTTTAAATTTTGATATAAAATTAGCATTGAAAATATAATATTACTGCACATACTACATGGCATGGAGATCAACATTGAGAAGTCAAAAGCTACAGTGATTTCAAAAAATTAAGAGTTTATGAAAATAAAAATTGGAAACTAGGAGTTGGAAAACATATAGCAGTTCAAATACCTGATAAGTCTGCTGACAAAGGTTGTCTACTGCACTAACGAGAATAGGTTTAGGTTTGCCATGTCTAGGGAATCTTTCAACGAGAAGAGGTTACTTCTGACCGACAAGTTGAGCCTGAAACTAATGAAGAAACTGATGAAATGCTACATTTGAAGCATCGCACCATATAGAGCAGAAATTTGGACTCCCAGGAAGATAAAAAATATATAATTGGGCAGATTAAAATTGTGGTGCTGGAGAAGACTTGACAAGATTAGGGTGACATACAGGGTGACATATGGGAGGTCCTAAGAAAATGAGTTAGACGAGAACCATTTTGAACTGATTCTTCCTTACAAAATCACTGGATTGGGCACATCCTAAGAAGAAACTATCTTCTGCACGATGTCATCATAGGAAAGGTTGAGGGAAGGAAGATCTTAGGAAGAAGGAGAATTCAAATATTGGATGACTTGAAGGAAAGGAGAGAATTCTGGGAGCTGAAGGAGGAGGCATAGGACAGGACACACTGGCAGTTTAAGTTAACTAAAAAAATGATTGGGCCTGTTGTAAAGCAAAGCCTCTAATATAAAAATATGGTTTTAAATACATTATATCATGTGACTTATTTTTTTACTATTTCTCATTTGTTATATTCAGGTCCCTAGCTTTAATATTATTAATAACAAACCTTACATCTGTTAAATATTATTTTATCAAAACAACGAGGTACAATGATGATAAACTATAATAATTATACATGTGGCAGCATTAATCCAACTACCGAGTCATAGGTGGCTGCGTTACCTGATAGCTCGTGATCTTAATAAAAATCACACATTTGTAGCCGATGATTTCCGCACGTCCATCATAGATTAGGCCTTAAAATATGAGTGAAGAATGACCCTTAACACGGGACAATTCCTGGATAACTCAGTGGTAGAGCATTGGTGTACTAATAGAAAGGTCTCGGGTTTGATTCTCATGTCCAGGTGTCATTTTTCAATTTTCAGAATAAATTACTATTAAGTTGAACGAATTAAGATATTTATTTAGAACTGTTATTACACGATCATGGGTGAGAATAGAACCATTGTGCATAATTATAGTGAAGTGATGCAAGAACATGGGTCAAACATAATTTATTATTTAAAGAAATTTTTATAGTATCAGTAA
Organism: Timema douglasi; assembly: GCA_901482245.1. NCBI lineage: Eukaryota > Metazoa > Arthropoda > Insecta > Phasmatodea > Timematidae > Timema > Timema douglasi. The sequence continues at coordinate 60,164 of CABEEJ010003741.1, forward strand.
ATAGTTTTCATCTTATCATATTTGAATAGTGCTTAGCAACAAACAACCAAGCTCCAATCTCGTTTTTTTTTAAGTGAGAGAAAAGAGTCCTCTCTATGTTGTAAATAAATATCAAAGTGTTTCCTGCTTTGTGATGCCATCTACAGCTGTCCAAACCAATTACAATTTTGTAAAGGTCTTTTCTTCAATTAGCTACAAACATCCAACCACCAGAATGCAGTAGTTTGAATGTATTTTTCTCATTTGCCGATAAGAAACAAACAACCTAGCGACACAGTTTCCCGCTTCTAGCTCTTGTATTTGTATGTCAGAATGTGTTTGATTGATTCTTATAAGCTGTGTAATCCTTTTTGTGCTACCATTAGAGTTAATTTGTTTTAGGAAGATGTTAATATTATTATTTATAGAAAACATTTACAAATTTATTCAATATCCTATTAATATGTCAGAACGATCAAAAAGATTAGTAGACTTGGCACACACCACTTTGTATACAGAAGACAACCAAAATGATAATTCAAAGATATCAGAAAAAGCTGAAACAGTAAGTTTCCCTTTTATTATAATTTGACACAATCTAACTTCCTACACCCATAAAGTTCAATAGTATGATTTTATGTTGTGTTGTTTGTTCTTGTAGTTTTGTAATTGCCTTACGGGCAAATTATCATCTATTTATATTCGTAGCTCAGTAACAAATTAATAAATTTTGGTAAGGCTTCTTCAATACTCTACAATTTGAACAATTGTTGAAGAATACTGAACAAGTTCAGGGATTTTTATTTTACAGAAAGTTAGAAATAATAATAATTAGTATTCATATAACAATATTTTTTTTTAATGGAAACTTACTTTTATATAAATAACATTATCCAAATATTTATTAAATTATTACCTTTTGAAAACAGGAATGTTCTTTAAGATGTATATATTATTTATCACCGCTTCTTACTACCCTTTTGGGCTATACGACTGCACTAATGAGGTTAATGATTAGATGTGATTTAGGTGTAAATGAGTGTGTGCAACCAAATTTGTGTAGAGAGAGAGTGGGAAACTATTTAGGAAAAAAACACCCTCGGTAAACTCGACCGGGATCGAACCCCAATATTCCTGTCGTTGGCAGTCTAGTCCAACACGAGGATAGTGCGTTAGACCGTGTGGCCGGTGAGGCGTGTACCACCGTAATTAAGTAATTATGTTTTAATTGTTTTAAAGGTTAATGTAATTTCATTTAACATTTCCAAACTATCCTGGTAAAGTTGTGGAAACACTAGATTTTATTAATGGACAACAGACTAAGAATTTTAAATAGTTTTTTATTATTTTTCTTATTTTAAAGTTAATGAATCAATGTCCAATATATTGAGTTTCTTAGAAAAGGAAGTTTATACCCCAAAAGTAGTTACACCAAAAAAAGTAACACAATTAATGAAAGAGCTACAATAAACAACAAGTTCTGAATATATTGAACTTTCGTCTCCTACTAAATTGACCAAAAGTGATTTATTTAAACAATCTACAACAAAGCTTCACAATCAAGAATCATTTAGAACAGGTTTATCTTTGCCAACACAGGACGTATTTGATGGTAAAATACATGACACAACAACAACCAAAGAAACGGATATTGTGTTGGAAACCGAACAAGTGATTATTAATCATGATACTCATCAAAACATCGATAGACCAAAAATACAGCAGACAAAGAAAATATCAGAACAAAAATGTTCTTACCCGTAAAGTAAAAAGAAATTCCAAAAAGAAATATGTATCAGCTTGAGGTAAAAACATATCAGCAAAAGAATATTTATCAGCTCAAGGTAAAAACATATAAACAAAAGAATTTAGAGACTTTTTGTGCAACTTTAAATTGAGATGTTATGAAAGGAAACTGTTAATTCTGAAAGGAAAAATATAGAATTTACTAAATTATACAACCTTGGGTCATATAATGCACAAACAGTGATGATACGTGCTTTAGTAAAAGAAGTAGGTGTCAAGAGAAAACGTGCAAAGAAATCTACAAAAATATCTAAAACAAGGATATACCACCGAGTTAGTAAAGTTGTTTGCAGGAACACCTTCATTCATACATTACGAGTGTTTACAATGCGTGTTAATACTACTCTGAAAAATATGAGTGGGAACAAAATTAAAGCTATGCAAGGCTTTTCTTGAGGATGTAGCAAGATAAATTATGAAAGGTAACAATAAGTAACTAATCATATTAATAGAACTCCAAAATACAAGTCTCATTACTGTAGAAAGGACAATCAGAGTGATTATTTACCTCCCGCGATGACCGATCAGAAAATATATGATGTATACAAAGAAGAATCACAAAATCCTGTTAGCTTGAGAAAATACAAACATTTATTTTATTCAATTTTCATACCAAGGCGTTAAAAAAAGATATATGCAATAAATGTGACTCACTTAAGTCACAAATCCACTGTGCTTCTGGAAATGAAAAATTGTTATTGCAAGAGGAACAAAACCAACAAATGAAAACTGCACAGGAAGCTCGTGAAATGCTCAAAGACGACATGATCAACCAAATCTTGGAACTGTAACTTTCGATTTAGAAGAAACATTACCACTCCCAAGACTGTCATCAAATGTGATCTTTTATAAGCGACAGATATGGTTATATATTCTGGGAGTACAATGTCGAAAATCTGGAAAATGTTTTTGTTATGTAAAGATGGAAGGGGCTGCTGGAAGACGAGCACAAGAAATCAGCTCATGTTTGTTTAAGACCAAGGAAATGAACTTGTCAGAAGAGATTGAAGAGCTAATCTTGTGGTCTAATTCATGTGGAGAGCAAAACCAAAATATTATACTAACATTATTTTTGAATGTTTTATTACAAAATAATCCAAATTAAATTTCTGATATCTGGTCATAGCTATCTGCCAATTGATAGTGACTTTAGTGACATTGAGAAAGTCCTTAAACATGTTCGAAGACTATATGGAAATAATGTGGAACTGTTACCGAAGAAATAAAATGCAGGTTACAAAAATGAGAAACAATGACTTTTATGGATCAAATTCACTGAAAAATTTGATAGTGAACCACAAAGGTGACAGTACTAGACAGAAAATAAACTGGTTCAAAATACAATAAATAAAACTAGTTAAAGAGAAGCTATTAACTTTATATGTGAAGATGAATAGTGATGATGTGATCTACTCTGAAGTGGACATTAGTCCAACATCTACACCACTTGCGATGGAAAACCTTGTTCTACTTTGGCCTAACGGAAAAACCATATCGTGTCCTAAATTGGATGATATTATATCAATCCCTCATCTTATTCCCGAAGATCCAAAACCTTTTTATAATAATTTATTTGATGACCAAAAGATCATTGATGATGTTGATTATGGATAAGATGGTGAATTTGACTTTATTAAGTAAATAGCAAGCTACAGAAGCCCCATTATATCTTTGGTGCTGACTGACAGCTCACAGCTGACAGCTGACGGTTTTGAAAATTTATCAGACGAAATTTTATATCCTTACGCCGAACCATATAATCTGCAAAAACATGTGTTTAGTATCTGTCAATTCTGACAGTCAAAATTTAGGTATATACCTAAATGTTGACCGTCAGAAGTAAGCTGAGAGCTGTCACTCAGCACCAAAGAAGCCATGGGGCTACTGTATGTATATTGGCATTGTAGTGTATTAAAAAACACCACTTTGTACTAGGTATACGCTTATGTAATTAATTTTATTGTATAAATAAATTGGAAGTTATAGTGAAGCATTTACTTTGAATTCAATTTACCCAGTTTCATCTTTGTGGCAATTGGATTTTTGTTGCTTGACCCCATTCAGTTTAATTATGTATATATATGTTGGTTGATGCCATTCAGTTTAATAATGTAGATATGTAACCTGTACATATTGTAAACAATGGTTAAGAAACTTTTTACTGAAAGGTTTTGTTTAAACCTTCAGGTATTCTTATATTTCCATTTGATCTAAACATGGAAGTACTCTCGTGGTTTTTTGGACTATTGTTTTATATTAATATTATATATCCTTGGTAAATATATGTCAGTGAATTTCTTTTAGGCTAACTTCCTAGACTAATGATTTTTTTTAGTATTAGCTGAATCAATGTTGAGCATATTAAAATAATAATAATAATAATAATCAATCATTGTTTATTTAGGATTTAAAAGAAAATAACATAATTTATTTTTTGATACAACCCCGAAGTACCTAAAGGTACATCTTCAGGTATTGCAGTTTAATATGTTTTAAATTATTATTATTATTATTATTATTATTATTATTATTATTATTATTATTATTATTAGCAGCACCACGTCTTACTACCCGTTCGGGTTATACGCACTTACGCTAATGTGTAATGGTAGGGTGATTGTGATATGAAATGGAGGACCTACAGTTTAACGTGGAATCCGAACCACGGTGGAGTCCTGGCATTCCCCATATTCACAAGATGTCTTGTCAGAGGAGAAGGAAGGGTTTGGTAATCAGAAAAATCTGTGCCGGGACCGAGGATTGAACCCTGGCCGCCAGGACAGAAGTCTGACACCTTACCCCTAGACCACCAGGTCACCAATATGTTTTAAAATATATATATGTGTGTGTATATGTGTATGTGTTTTTTGTTATAGTGTAGCATGTCAATCAAACAGATTGGACAGCTACAAGTAAAAATCAATATTTTTACAAAACTACATTAACATATTTAATTGAATCTACCTCGAAGTTTATTTTCTTTGACAAGATGCAGTCTAATAAAATTACGTATCTCCCTACATTCAAACACGTGGTTGGTCAAAAATATTGTCTTTTGATAAATACTGTAGCAGTTATCAAAGAAGAGGATTAATATTATCATATTTATGAATAAAATACGTTAACGCAGACCCTTTGCCATTGGATGATGTCGGATGAATTTACTTGCGCTTGCCATGCTGTACACAAGAAAAAATAGTAAAGTACATCTATATCACAAATTCTCATAAAAAAAATAACGGAGTCTAAATCACATAATCATACCAGAGATATTTAAATAAAAATTGGTTTCATATCCACTCACCCTGTCAAGATGTTCTTCGATTGAATTGCCACATAGTAGAAGAAAATTATTCAAAGATGGCAGCCACACGTGCTTACATTATAACACCTGACTAAGGAAAGGAGTGCATATCGAGTTCGACCTACTGACCCACTCCACGTCAAGAGACTCTAGCGGTGAGCCAAGGAAGCTTGTTCCTCCCTTTCCCCGCAAGTGGATTTCTCTTGTTATTTTCTCTTTCTGCCCGCCTTCGTCCGTATTTCTCCTTTCAATCTTCCTGTGTTTATCACATTCTCTGATTTGTTCCGTTCGTATCATATTTAGCAATATATAAAGACCCCCAGCCAGTTCCCCATTACAGCCAATTTATTGCAACTCAGCATTGAAGGAAGAACTTCGGCGCTGCATCAAAGAACACGACGACCATGAAGCTTGGGCCGTCGGATACGCTACCGCCATGGACAGGATGACGGACTTTCGATTAAAAAACCGTCAAACTGGAGACGTTGTATCCACCGCAGACATGGACGGGGCTACGGACTTCGTTCAAATAGTATCATCAAATAATCAAACGATCCCTTATGACTTGAATTCTAGTTTTTGTAGTAAAAATAGGCAATGTCTATTTCCTCCTTGTAATATTCTGTATATAGTCAAAGATGATTTTCGTTTGTTTTGAGAGTATGTCGAATTGACAATGGATCAACTGCAAGTCTTGTTTACTTCCTAACTCAAAGTTTTATTTGGTTGTTTAAATATTGTGTCCTCCAGAATGAGGGACAAGTCTAATAATTATTAGTTTCATGTATTATACATCAGTCCTAGAGACTATGTTGCTCTGTATATTTACCATTCAGTCTTTACGTCACGAGCCTTGGGTTTGGAATACAGTAATGTCTTATTAAGAGACTTGCTAAACGTCCACAAGTTCCATTGGTCTAATTTGACTCAATGTTTCGCATGACGCCGTAAACGTCATGTACACTCCGTCGAGATTGAAAGGTAGCAACTTCTGATTCACTGAGCCCGCGAGGTATGATATTCCTCCACACATAACTGTAGGATAGTTTGCCTAGCTACGCCCAACACCTAAATTAGAGAAGGCCTTAAGTCGTTAAATTATTTCTTGACTGTTGGGAAGGAGTGATGGGGGAGGGGTTATGTCTTTTAGCGATGCGAGAATGGTTTGATTTAATAAATTAATTTTAATTTATTGTTCTGATAATGATAAAATTAATAACTAATATTTACATACTAAGTTAACTAATTATGTTTGCTCTCATTAATATAAGGGCTAGTATTTTTTTTAGCTGTTAAAAGTTTAACCATCTAAAACGTTATTTGGGCACTGTTACCCACATTGAATGGTTTTACAGGGTAACATAAAGCAAGACTCCCGTTTTCCAAAATCTGCATTACTGTTTATAGCCAATTATAAATTTATTAATGATTAATTATTATATTACACACATGTAACGTAAATAACATATTAACTCTAATAGATTTTTACTTTATTTGTAAGAAGCTGAGTTTAAAAATAAACTTCTGTAATTTAAGGGTCCCAATCCTAATTTAAAATATTTTATATGTTTTCCGGGTGGACAAAAAATAAATATATTGATAAAATCTCATCCATTGGACATATTTTAGTTATAAAAGTGAATTTATTTGTTTCTTCAAAGTTATTATGACTATGTATAACTTTGTGGGGGTATAGTTCAATTGCATAATTTATTTAATGTTACCATAGCCGCTATAATATAAATATATGTAAAACGCTTTAATAATTAATACTTTGATTGAGTAAAGGTGTGTTTATTAAGATTTGCGTTGATTATTATCATTTTATAATAAATTTAAAGTATAATGTTAACTGTGATTATTTTTGTCAAATATGTTTTTTACTAAATCAATTCTGGAAATCCAAATAATAAAACTGGGCATTTTGTAGGCAAGTAATAATACAATATCAGAGTGAGGAGGTTTAAATGATAATTGAAAAGCAATGATAAATATATTTTTGTTTTACCAGCTTAAAACCACTTTACATAATATCTCTGCTTTTTAAGGTTTGGAATATAATTCTATATAGGTAAAAATATATTATAGTTCTGTTCTATATTTAAGAATATCTGTCTATATCCAAGGATACCTGTAATTTCTCAAACTATAGCGGTGCATTTGTTTCTATTCATCATGATGTCTCCTAGGAGAGGATTTCGCATACATACAGTCAGGGTTTGATTTTATTTTAAAGATACGGTATGATTTATTTATCTCCGGAACTATTCAACCAATTGCGCTGTGGTTGTTACTTTTGTACTGGATCAATATCCAGGCAGGCTTTAGCATTATTTGTGTATAATCAGGTGTTTCAGTGGGAGTCCCCGTGAAGGGTCAGGGGAATGTTTGTATACATTTATGGAAAAATGCAATTACTGTGGTGTAGTTTTGATTATTCTGTAGAGTATTTATCCAAACATTTTTTTAAATAATAATTATAATCGCATGGTTTGGTGTGAGCCCCGGTGAAGTGCCAGTCGGATATTTGTATATATCTATGGAACCACTTAACCGATTTAATTGTAGGTTCTTTTTTTATATATATTTATTCAAGCAAGTTTTAGCATGATTTAATCATGTTTTGTGTTGTGAGTCTCGGTGAAGGACCAGCCGGATATTTGTCAACAACTGATTCCGTAATTAGTTCTATCTTGTAGGATTTCAACAAGGAAAATTGTAGTACGATAGACCTAGGTTTTGGGTTCGAATCCCTGTTATTATTATTATTATTAGAACCGTGATTTACTACCCGTTCGCGTTATACGCACTTACGCTAATGTGTAGTGGTAGGATGATTGTGAGATGAAATGGAGGACCTAAAGTTTAACGTGGAATCTGAACCACGGTAGAGGCCTGGAATTCCCCACATACACAAGATGTCTTGTCAGAGATGAAGGAAGGGTTTGGGAATCAAATAAATTTGTGCTGGGACCAAGGATTGAACCCCGGACCCTCAGAACAGAAGTCTGACACCTTACCCCTAGACCACCAGGTCACCAAATCCCTGTTAATATTTCGGATGGATTTTGTGTATATTTTATATAGGATATATATAACCCCATAAGTGTTTGCAGTGTAATTTTTTTTTAAATTATGCTTACGTAGATTTTATATACAGGCAGGTTTTAACATTAGTTTAATCAGGTGTTTTACTGTGAGTCCCTGGAAATACTGACAGGCCTAGTTATAATGGATTTTGTGGATCAGCTGGAAGGTGAAATTCCGTTCTTCCGTGATGGGGATAGTAAAATCTAGAGTGAACTATAGGAGAATATTTATAAATAACATAATCTTAACTATTTCAACCATGTTTACTACTAATAACTGGTTGATAGTGATTTAAAAATATACAAATTTAATATGATGTAACCACATTTGCTTGGAGGGAAGTTGGGAAACAGTTTAGGAAAACGTGTCTCAATATTCCCGGCCAGGACTAGAACCCTGTTTCATCCAACACTGAAAATGGACCATATAAGAATTTTTTTTGTCCGCATGAACACCGAAGCAGTATAATATACACCATTTACCGTATTTCCTAGAATATTAATTTTACTTTGTAATTTTGTTTAATATATTATATTAAATATTTTATTTTATGTGTGTTTCTAGCAGATATCACACTGGTCTATAATCTATTATTAACTCGGGGCTTTCTTTTTTAAGTTCAATCAATAATGTTTTTACCAAACTGATATTATCAACTCTCAGACCCTCCCCGGTGGCGTAGTTAGTTAACGCGCTAATTTACTGCTTAGTTCGACTGACAAGGATGTGTAGATCGAGTTTCTAATATCGCTCGGGTGAACTCGGGTAGTTTTTCCTAAGTGGTTTTACACTCTCCCTCCACGCAAATGCGGGTTCCCTTCCTCTAACTTCAATATTTCCAATTCCTAGCCCATTAGATTAATTAGTACTTAGGCGTATTACCAAAACGGGTAGTAAGACGCGCTGCTAAAAAAGAGAAAAGAACCTACAGTCAAAAATTGCTTTAAACACTCTTTCCTTGTCCTATTGATTTAAGATTGAATATTTGAAGGTTACCCAAGAAACAGTGAAGTTTTCCTGGCACTCAAACATATTAATAAATAGTTAGTTATGTGTGTGCTGGCTGGTCACGAATGTCCGCGTATAGAGTAAAATAGTTAAATGGCGCTTGTCTAAAAGTAGGGTTGGAACACATTATTCACTTCATCAAGTCTTGCACTAGCAAAATACTGACAGTTTCTAATGCAGTTAACATTCATACATCTTCTAAACATTTATGTTTTGCAGTAAGCCAACAGTTATTACTCCTTCCAAGTTAATTTCAAGAACAAATAAATTATGTATTTTGTAGGCTGCATTATTACTTATATGTTAAAATCTCATACTCCTCAAATAAGTATTGGTTACCTTATTATTATTATTACTTTCTAAACCAAGAATACTACAAGGGTATGACTTACAGATTTATTTAACGAACAGATATTGCGATAACTTAGTTCAAACGATAGCATGTTTCTATACCGACTTAGGGACACTAGGTTCTATTCCTGACACCGTGGAACTTTTATTTTTAGTGAAACATTGGTTTTATTTTTATAGCCTGATAAGCTAATGGACGGGGATGTTGAGTCATTTCAAGTTTTAAGATAGTAACAAAGTATTGTGCTGATTTTATCTCTCGGTTCAGAAAATGGTAGCTACAACAGAATAATCAAATTCACAAAGTCTTTTTGCCTGCACTAAAATTCAAAGTCTAACCCGTAATATCATTGTAAACCTTAATTTTGTTATGTCTCTTCTTTTTATGTTTAATAAATCTATTTATTGTTTAAACATAATTCTTTATATATAAAAATGTATAAACAGTAAAGGTAAAACATTTCAATATATATTATATACAAAAAGTCTTACACATATTATAACATTTCCTTTCAAAAATATTTACTTAGTTGTTTTAAGCATCCGTTGAAGTATCCAGTCTTTATTTTACATTTGCTATGCTTATTCGAAGGATTTCTCATATTGTTGGTGGTAGTAGATTAAATATTTGGGGATAGTACATCTCAATTCCTGTTTACCATAATAATTAGAGCATTTACTGATTGTAAACCACTTCTTTGTTAGAAATTGAGTGGGTGTTAAGGGAATGGGTTTTTATTTGCTTGTATTTATAGGAATGGTAATACCTTGTTAAGAGGCTGTACTCATATAATTGTTTAAGAAGTAGAATTTTAAGTTGAATGTATGTCTGTTTGTTAGCATTTTTTGTACCAAATATAATTTTCAAGATCCTTTCTTGTAAACGTGAAATTTTGATTGTGTAACATTCTGTCATTTCTCCTCCAGATGGATATGCCACAAGACATTATTGATTGAACTAATGATTTGTATATTATTACTATCGTTTTGATATCCAAGTACATTCTAAGATGGTAAATAACATATGTCAATCTTTTAGTTTGTTCTCAAGTTTTTGTATGTGCCTGTCCCATTTATGATGTTTGTCAATTATAAGTCCAAGGTAAGTATGACTGTCTGTTGCGTCCAGTTTTTCGATACAGTCACAACATGTTTGTGTCCAGTTGTGCAAACAATTATAGCTGTGATGCGTAATATTGACTCTTGCTTGGTGCATTTTAGGAGCTATATGTATAACTTTAGTTTTCTTTGCATTTATTACTATATTACTAGACGATGGTCATGAGTCCATATTTGTATCTCGTTGTATGTAGACTTGCTGCAGGTTGTATTCTGCTATTTGGAGGTTTTCGTGAATAGTCAGTATTGCTGTGTCGTCTGCGTATAGGTAGATGTGCCCATGCTTTACTTGTCTTGTGATAGTAATGACGTAATTTAGATATAGAATGGGTCCTAGTATTGGGCCTTGTAGTACTCCCATATTTGTCACTTTGGTTTCACTTTATTGAGTGATAATTTGTACATAGAAAAGTTTTTTAGTGAGATAGTCCCTAAACCATCTTAATTACGGTCCACCAATTCCAATAATTTTTAATGATCTCAATAATATATCAATGTAAAGCGTGTCACATACTTTTTTTAAGTCAATAAATGGAGCCAAGACATGCTTATTGTTGTTAAGGGCTTTGTTAATTTTATTAGAAAAATGTTCTATAAGGTTTTTAGCACTTTTGTGTGTTTTAAATACATATTGCCTTTGGTTTATTATATTGAATTTATTTAAATAGTCTGGCAATTTGTTAGCCATATATATTTTTTTAATCTTCTTAAAAGTTGGTAGAATTGCTATGGGTCTGTAATTACCATAGTATAAATGGCTCCCTCCATTGTAAATGGGTCTAATAAGAGATCATTTCATTTGGTTGGGAAATGTGCCAATTTCTATTGAGATATTTAATATGTCTACTAGTGCTGGAATTAAATTGGTCCTATCTTTCGTATTTCCATCATATTAATGTTACCATAGCTTGGTGATTTGTTTTGTTTCAATGAAGAGATAATTTTATTAATTTCTGTACAGGTAGTTTTAGGTAGGTATGAACAATGAGGTGTTGGTTATTGTGTTTTCCATTTGTGTAAGTAGTTTTATATCACATTTATGCAATATTTCAACTATTCCATTCTCAAAAGAAAATGCATATTTGTTACACACAGTTTTAAAGTTCTCTGTATTTTTTAATTCATCCAAGCTATTTTTGCTACATTTACCTATAACTTTATTTACTTTGCGACACGTGATTTTCATGTTACCAAGTCGCTAAATAGTTTCCTATGATGTTAAATTTTGACTTTGTTTATAGCTCTTTTTTTTATCTTTTTCCTATCCTTTTTACATTCCTGCTTATAAATTATATTGGTTGGATTTGACTCCCATTGACAAAAGAGTTTATCTCTGATTATAATTTTTCCTAAAAGGTATGTATTAATCCAAATTGTGTTGGTTTTATTTTGTATTGAGACTGGCCAATTTTTTGTATTATATATATACTTCCTTAAAAGTCAACATTATTTTCTCATATTTTGTGTTCAAGTCTTGTAAGTCTCTAGTCAGGTTTCCCCAATCCACTGCTTTTAGGTTGCTTAACGCAGACTTTCTATTTATATTAAGTATTTTGTTCGCGGGAGACCGTGAGCATTTATTTGGTGTTTGGTGTACATTATTTTCATCCCTGTAGGGTAGTGATCTGACATTTTTATACTAATTAATCCTGGTATTACAGAATAGTGATATTTTAATATAAGTATAGATAAGTGGTCATTAACTGATCTAACTAAATTATTTTTATAAACTTCTTCCCGAATACACTTATTAAATACATTTCTTAAGCCCTTTTCTGACATCATAGTTTCATATCTAGTATGGACTGGATTATATTTGTCTTTTATGTTAATGTTTGTGTCACCTGCTACAATGAGGTTTTCTTTTGTAGAAGAGTGGTCTAAGTTTCCGTCAAGTTGTATAAAGTCAGACTTATTACTAACTGGTGGTTTATATAAAGCCATTATATTGTTTAGTTTTTAATTTTGACTTGTGATCAGTGTCCCTTGAATGCTTTCAAAATGTTTTGTGTTTTGTGGGCTTAAATGTAAGCTGTGTGCGTTTTTTACAAATAAAATTAATCCCACCGCCTCGAGTTTTCTCTCTACAATAATTATAAGTGTTATACCCTTTTATGTTATAAAGATTAACTTGTTTATTTGTTATCCATAATAATAATAATAATAACAACAATACATATATACTTATATTTAATATTGCAATGTTTATTATGATGTAATTTTACAAAGATCAAATGTATAAAATTATCAGCTCAAAAAAATATAGGACCTAATCACTTCTTTGTCATATTAATAATTATGTTACATTTTATTTTTAAGGTGCATTACAATTGAGTATTTTCATTCAAAAAGGCAGTGGAAATTTCGAAATAATTCTGGATGGCATCAGTTTAGTGCTGATGGGAAGAATTGTGTTATCTGAGAATACAAAGACAGAATTTAATAAAAGTGTTGCTGTCTCTTATGAAAATACTTATGACCTGACATCAAATGAGGTGTATAATGAGATGGAGAACAGAGGATATCAATATCAAGATCATTTTAGAGGAATATTGAACGCTCAAGTTGGAGATCAGGGTAAGTGTTTGTCACAAATAAATACAGTTACACATTATAACTAGAGAATAACAATTTTATTAAATATTATCTATATGAATGTTAATTATAGTCATTTATACTCACTAAAAAATATGAATACTTTAATGAAATTTAATATTGTTTAATACTACCCTTTAAAACTATTAATTTATAGCAAACTAAATTAATTACCTGACGTTGCCAGGCGTGATAAGTTTTTAGTTGTACGAATATAATTAACTAAAAATATAATCCAAATTTTAAAATAATGGCTTTGAGGAGCACTTGTTCATGCACAGGGGCACAGAGAAGGATTGTGTGTGCACAGGGGCTAATATTCTTCAAAATTTCATACCTCTGCGTGAGGTAGATAGAAAATGTTTATGCCAGACATGACATGACAGACAGGCAAACTCTTTGGGGTGGCCCCTACACCTGCCTGAAAAAATTTAATCTTATGCCAAAGTAAGTAGTTTTTATATTTACATTATCAAAATTTAGAAATTCCCAACTTTACCAATCTACACTTTAAAGTGTCAGATATTTTTAATTTATGTTCTGAAAATTTAAAAATGACACCTGGACACGGGAATCGAACCCGGGACCCGTGTCTAGGTGCCATTTTTCAATTTTAAAAACAAGATATCTAAATGGTGCTATTCTCACTAAAATGCATAAATAATAGATTCGGCCATATGATTCATTTGAGATTTAGTTTTTATTTGAAATAATCCCACTACATTCACGGCAATTTTTAATTTTCCATGTCTACTAAACGTATACACTGGTTTGGGCGTTATTGAGCAATATACAAGCAAAATTTTATACACATTAATATGATTTAAGTCCCGGCACAGATTTATCTGATTACCAAACTCTTCCTTCACCTCTGACAAGACATCTTGTGAATGTGGGGAATGCCAGGCCTCCAATCGTGGTTCGGATTCCACGTTAAACTGTAGGTCCTCCATTTCATCTCACAATCACCCTTCCATTACACATTAGCGTAAATGCGTATGACCCGAACAGGTAGTAAGACGCGGTGCTAATAATAATAATAATAATAATAATAATATGATTTAAGCTTTTAGTTAGCTTGGTTTTGAAGTTAAAACGTTTACATACATACGTACATATAAATAAACAACTATACATCCTATATTATTTGTATGATCATGTCTAGTTCATCTCCAATATCAGGCTACACATTACTTATGAGTTATAAACTCTGGACAGGCTAACATTTAGTGTTTTAAAGTATCCATTTTTTCAGGATGTCTAATATAATTATATCTAGGAACCATTAAAAGTTGGTCAAATTAAAATAAAATAAGCATAGACTGAGAAAAATGCTGAAAAGTAATGTTTTAAGCTTCTATCTTGAAACAAAATGGCATACGTAATTTATATTTATCCTTTATGGTAATTGGACATCCAAGCTATATCAAAGAAATATTTCTGTAGTACAAACGCTCCAGTGTTTGAGTGTAATTGAGCAACAAACAAACAAACAGACAAACAAAGAGATATACAACATTAAATTTACATGTAGGAAGTAGGTTAAAAGTAAAAACAAACTTAGGTGCACTTCCGCTAGTTTCCTTAAATAATAGAGGTAAATATTTTAATGATCATTCATTTTGCATTTTATGCACCAGAAATCACACAGTTTAATACTTCAGGCTCACAATATGGGAGGTAACAAAAACTAAGGTTTCCTAAAAAATATAGGCTAATACAAAGTTTCCACTTTCTATGATTCTTCTTGGTTTCTTATCTACCCAAATAGCTAGAGCTCATTCTCCATAGGAGTGGTGGTAACTGTCAGCTGAATATGTTACACAGTAAAAAGGAAAACATAACGAAAAGCTAATTGATTGTTGTGAAATTTTGTAACACTAATAGTGAAAACAAATATCAACATATGGCCTTATATGTCATTATGTCTGGTGAATGGATACATTAGAGTAAATCTGATAGCTTTCACTACCTGACAATTACCTACACTCCAACCGCAGTTGGGGTATATCCAAAACGTATAGTGTGTCAGGTCCACTGTGAATGTAAGAAAAATAGTTTATATTGCACACACTAAAGATTTCCCTGAATTATTATTTAAAGTCCAAAGTTTCTTGTTTAGTTGAGTTTAAAGTTGCACTCCCCAGTAGTTACATGGTCTGATGCATTATGCTCGACATCTTTGATTTTAAAATTATGCCAAAGGTTATAATAACAACCTTAGGGTTTTACTAAGTCTACCTGGAAATGGCCACATTTCTATTTATCTTGGGTTTGTAATTGCACACACCAGAGATCACGGGGCTTAAGACGTAAGCACCTCAATAGAAAGTCATCTTCACTTATAGTGAAATATACTTAAAATGCTTGAAGTTCAGTAAAACGAAAATGTGTCTCTCTTAAATCTTAAGGGAGAGGGGTATGAACAAACAAAACAAAATATCTCAGAATTCATGTGATTGAAATCTATTATCATTTAAATAATCGGTTATGTGCTGTTGCTTGCTGTATATCAATTTGATTAATATTTTCAATGTATCCTCTTCAAAAGTTTGTGTTTTTTCCACAATGGATTTCACGACATACTGTACATTCATTCAGTAAACCTTAGAACTGTCTCGAAATCCTCCAACACCTCTTCCAATGTCAGGACGCTTTCTTGACTCTCCTCTTAGTCATCTTCATTCTCTCAATTCCGTACTGGAGCCACTGTTCATCGTTCACTGTGGGTGGCCTCCTCTGGTGAGATTAAATTCTTTATAACTCTATAGGCATTCCAACTTCAGTGACAGAATGGTCTAAGGTGTCATTCTCACAATAGATTGGACTACTGATGAAGGGGAGATCAGGATTTTAATTCCAGTTGGATGTACTGAGGGTGGTTTTATTCATTGGTTTCTACTCTCTCCCTCTCTCTCTCTCCACGTAAATACAGGTGCACCTCATCTTCATACAACCCCCTCATTCCTAATTCATTATAGTAATTAGTACAAACGTTTAGCCCTAACAGGTAGTAGGACTCGG
>CABEEJ010003742.1:7823-30349 GCA_901482245.1 Timema douglasi
CCCCCCAAATTTTATGAGCTTGACATTTCGTGCACGTGTCTATTATTGCGGATAGTGTTTTATCTTTAAGTGGGGGAGAGATTCAGGGAACGCAAGAAAAGGTAAGTATTTTTTAGATTTTTATAGCAAAGCTTTCGTTGGTTAAAATAATTCAAATTATTCTACAGCATAAACATAGAGTTTAATTTTCTTCACATGGTGATATCAAAATTTGGTAATATCTGTTTAGGGAATCCTGAAATGTAACGACAACTTTTTTCCTTTGTTTAAAATGTTTCTCATCTAATGCTCCTATGCTCATGATAGATATTCAACAACTGTTGATATCATCATGGGAATAAAATTAAACTATGTGTTTACTGGAGAAATATTGTATTTATTTCAGCCAAAAATGTACTGCTGTAAGAACTGCGAAAACACTGAGCTTTTCATCCGCACCTTAAAGCTACCTAGCCATGTATAAAAAATATCGATTCAATTAAGTTGATTATAATATAGTATCAAGGTTAGATGTTTGTCAAAGTTTGAAATTAAAGGCCTAATAAGAACTAGTTATTCTGTCTTCTTAATTGATTCAATACAAATTAAATTAGATTAATTAAATTTTAATAACTCCTATACAATTATATGAACAACTAAATCTTAAACTCTTTAATAGAGATAACGTTCTAAGTTAAATAGACTAGTAACATTCAAAGTTATAATTAAGATACAATCTTAAAGTTTTAGAAGCTTAAGTTTGACAACTGATTCAGATTTGCATTCTAATATAATCTCATTGACTATTAAGTTTTATTATTTAATAAAGAGTTATTTATCCTTGCTAATCGACACCTTAGCTCAGTCGGTAGTGTGTCTTTTACTGAACTGAGGGTCCCTGGTTCGATTTCAGGCATAGCTTAAAAATTTATCATTGGTGAAACGTGGGGTTTCCCTTTTATACTTATGAATTAACAGCTGAGGACTGGATGTTGTGTCTGTTCTAAATTTAAGCTATTCTTTAAGTTGTGTACTGATATAATCCATATGTTAAAAGAATTTACGCTAAAGACCTTAAATAAATGATAGTAAAATATATCCTCATCTATAAATTTACCAATTTACTTCCTATTACTCATCCATTTTAGTGCAAATATTATTATTCTCTACTCGAAGGGAACCTCTAGTTAAGAGAATTACTTTCATAGTATTTATATCAAACTAAATTTTTAATTATAGATTTTGAACAACAACATCTGGACTTGGGTCACCCATTAAATTAAATTAAATTTTCTACACATAGTACAGTTATCTCAACAGTTTTTGAATATCTTTCATGGGCATTGCGGCATTTAACCAGAATAGAAGGTGCCTTGTCAACTAATAGTTAATATTGGGATATTTATTCATTCAGGAAGAAATGGAGGGGGGTAAAGTTTTTCAGGATTAGCAGAGATACATTTTTTTTAGAGCCACGTCATACTACCCATTCGAGTTATAAGCTTGTGTATTAATTACGGTAATGATTTTAGGGATGAGAAGGGTTACATTTATATAAAGTTTGCTCGCATTTGCGTGGAGGAAGTGTGGAAACCATTTTTGTAAAAACCACCCTCACTACACCCGACCGAGATTCGAACTTGGATCTCTCCGTCATCGGCAGGCTAGTCTACTGCGATAGTAGCGGATTAGACCACGTGGCCACCAAAGTGGGTAGCAGAATTAATTGAAACCATATCAGTGATATTTATATTCTCATCACTCTTTAGAACATTCATTTTTATCGAACAGTTTCTATTTGTGGTTGGGTAATTGGGGATTTAGTTTGGATTTTTTTAACAATACCGTTATAATAAGCACTGCTTACCCTGGTGACGCTTCATGACACGCCACTGAGGGTAGTTACACTTTTGATTACAGGTCCATCCTGAGTATTCAGGTTTATTCGAACAAAACTGAAATATATTATGCCTTTCATGACCGTTTCTCCTAATGAGTGTTTGTTTAATATTTACTGTTAAAAATAGTAAACACAGATACAGATTTTGTGTGAAATTGATTTGACACTGAAAATTAATTTGTTCTGTCGAAACATAAAATGAGTTATCACGTTTAATTTCCAATGATTCATTTAAAACTAATACAGGATAAACGTCTAAACACTAAACTGAATCATTATTTGCCGCTTTCATTAAAATTGAAAAGGAGGTCTACTTGTATTCATTTCTATGATGATTTTTGAAAAATGAAAGCAAAAATTAACAGTTAGTACCAAACCCTTCCTTCACTTCTGACAAGACATCTTGTGAATGTGTGGAATGCCAGGCCTCCACCGTGGTTTGGATTCCACGTTTAACTGTAGGTCCTCCATTTCATCTCACAATCACCCTACCATTACACATTAGCGTAAGTGCGTATAACCCGAACGGGTAGTAAGACGCGGTGCTAATAATAATAATAACAGTGAGAATATTTACAAGGAATTGCTGAATTAATTTTTTTTTTAATTAAGGATTTATTTAAATTCAATGTTACACTGCGACCACTTTTTTTTATCATTTAATATTTTTTCCAACTCATGCGTAAACTACAAACATATTTTATGAACCGCAGTTGGCATTAAGCTTTTGACACAGCGTCATTTCTATCAATAAAACGGTAGTTGATCAGGATCATCATGATAATCATGATCAATGGCACGTGTGAGTATATTTCTTTCATTTTTATGAAAAATAAATAAATGAAAATGGTTATTTGAAAATGTCAGGTGAAAACTAGCTTTGATTTTCACTTTCTGAATCCAAAAAACATCATTAATCTTTCTAATAATAACTTTAAAATAAGTTTGCAGAAATGAAAACAGAAACATTACAAAATTATAATTTTCTTTAAAATATAATGTTTTTTAAAAATTATAGCGTTAAAATTTTATACGATAAATTAAAATTAATCAAATTGAACCATATAAAATATTGGTGGTCTATCAAATATGCATTTGAATTTAAGTGGGTCAAAAACCGGTGGAGTGATGATTGATTGAAAAGTTCAAGTGTGTTTTCTTGGTGTTGTAACGTTGGCGACACAGCAATGATGCAGCAGACGTTTGATTATGCCATCACGCTATTCTCTTGCAGGTCAGGTCACGATGAAACTTTGAAGATGCATTCTTTAATCTCCAACACCCTGATTGAATGGCAGTACTTTCATTTTCTTTCAAGGGCGTTAACGGTATTTCGTCTGGAGAAATTAGGGTATCTTTCCTTGGTTTATTATTGAAAAACAAAAACTTAGACAAAACCTGTTTATCTTTATTGTCGTCTTCTATTAAGAATCACAGTTCAAAAATGTAGTGAAAATTTAGGTTAACAACATGACAAGTTTGTGGACAAATAACTCCTACACGATACTAAAGAATATCAAATAAGTGTTGTATTATAATTTAATCGCTTTTAAATGCTTGCATAAAGTTATACAAGTATGGGTTCTGTTATTTTATTATATTTCAAACGAGAAATATTAATGCCTTTTAAAAATAAAATTACATAAAAATTCATGAAGTAAACGACTGTGTTCAATAAATAGTATTATTTTATTATTTAATTAATTTGCTCAATATCTATTAATGACTACCACAAACGCCAACCTAAACTTAAATGTATTTATTTAAAATATTTAAAATTGTGATGCCTAAAGACATTTTAAAAAAATGTTTATTTTAGTATATTTTTCAAAATTATCCTACATATAAGTGTTTATGATTTGACAATTATTTGAGATACAAGTAGAACTAAATAATATGAATATGTCATAATGTAGCCATAATGAAAAACGTTGAAATTCCAGAAACAAAATTAAGTTAAATGTAGAATTAAGGGTGTTCCGTAATATTAAATGTTATAATTTAAGATTCAATCATCATTTTACTACAAACCAATTCTTAAAGTTACACATACTACAGAAAATAATGAAACAGTACATCTACGATGTAATTACTATTCTAAGAGTAGATGGCCAACCGAGCCATTAAATCCATAATTAGAATAGAAAAATAATGTTTTATGGAATTATACGTTTGCTAGATTCAAAGAGCACGCATTTTATTTCTTGTAGTATATTTATTTGTCTGTGATCTCTTTTTGAAATCACGAAGTTCCTTTCACAAGGTGTATTTCAATTACGTTCACTTGTTAAAAAAAACTTATTTTTATTTCTGAAGAGCCCACCCAGTGGTAATAAAGTTTACGGAAAAGTATTCCACATTCGATTGATTAAAACCAGTGTCAGATTAAAAATTAAAGATATATTGGAAGTAAAAATAAACTTTACAGTTCAATCTTTATAACCAGACTCTTTTAAAAACTACAAACGTTTTATATCATCGCGTTTTACTACCCGTCCGGTTATATACACCTATGTTATAATCACGCTGATGGTTTTAGGGATGATTAAAAGTATATTTAGAGGAAGTGAACCCGCATTTAAGTTGATGGCGAGTGGAAAAACATTTTTAAAAACCACACTCAGTACCACCTACTGAGATTTTAACCTTTATCTGCTTGTCATCGGCATTCTAGTCTACTGCGAGAGTTGCACGTTAGACCACGCGGCCACCAAAGCGGGTTATATTTTTATTGTGGTCAACGTTGATAACATTTTATCTTATTATTAATTTTATTTTTCAGATACTGATAATATCTATCAAAAGTTACAGTTGCATATAACATGAATTGACGTATGAACTATTAAAAATATATGTATTACTCACTGTTTATAAAGCGTATAATTCGATAGGGTAGTAAAACGAAAATTATACTTTCTCTCTCTCTCTCTCTCTCTCTATATATATATATATATTAGTTGTTATGTTTAGGTATTAAATATTTAGAACTTTTTTTTAGAACTTAGTGTTTAAATTTTAATAAGTATAGGTTGTGAATATTAAACAGCGATATGGGAAGCCTTGTAAATTTTAGATTAGTTTGCTTAAATATTTATTAGACAATTTCTTTTTCCCATCATTGGAGATAAATGACATTTTAAGAAGTTTTTATGCTCGATGGAAAGCACAAATTAAATAGTTTATTTAAATACAATGTTTTAAATTAGTACGTTCAACAATACATTTATTAAATAACTGGTGATCTGATCCCAGTAGAGGGACTTATTTTAAAGAGAATGCCCCTGTATTATATTGGAAAAGGGGTAGTAAAAACAAAGTGATAAACATGCCGAGGTAAACAACCTATAGTGTATTAGACCAAAATTCAAACATAGCCCCCCACCCCCATTCTCCCTTATTATCCAACTCATCACCAGTCATACAGTATTGCGAGAATGATGCCTTTCATATCGTGACCACTGGCACATAATTTGTATAAAGTAGAACTTTTTAAATTCGAGGTCCAAAGGATTTCTAAAAAAAATAATAGTAATATTCAAAATTCAAATTATAACAATTTTTATATTATCTACAGTAGCCCCGTGGCTTCTTTGGTGCTGACTGACAGCTCACAGCTGACTTCTGACAGTCAAAATTTAGGTATATACCTAAATTTTGACTGTCTTAAGTGACAGCTGCTAAACACATGTTTTTGTAGATCATATGATTCGGCGTAGGGATACATAATTTGGTCTGATAACTTTTCAAAGCTTTTAGCTGTCAGTCAGCACCAAAGAAGCTATTGGGCTACTGTATGTATCTGGTACACAATAAAACAATAAGTTTAAAAAATATTACATATACATACACACATTTTAAGTATGTTATATAAAACACACATACACAGTATAAACATACAATAAAAAACAAGAAATCTTTTAACACGAATTATAAAAACTTATAACATACCAAAATTAAAGGCAAATCAGTGACGTTGTCACGTGATCACATAGACACACACAAGCAATGAAATCCGAACCAACACATCCCAACTCTAGGAAACTCGCCACCGGTGTATAATTTCCCGCTTTAACCATTAATTAGCGTCAACAACTATAACTTTACATCCAATTTTTGTCATATAAGTGTGTGTTAGTAAAGAGCGTCAAGTTAAGTTTGGAATGAGTACAAACTTAAAAAAAAATTAAAAATAGATAGGCTTCGAGTTATCTAAATATTTCCTTCTAAAATTCGAATTAAATCTTCTTTTTTTTACCATGTATTCAAATAGGAATTTCATGGGGAGTCGTGGTGGATTTGAACTATCCAATTTTTCTGATTAATCGATGTTGAATTAGCCATAACCTACTGTATCTGTATATTCTTATGAAGGTAGATTTATAATTTGTGATCCTCATCGCTCTGACATTCTCTACTTGGTATTGGAGGCTCTTATCTTCAGTTAGACAATATTTTTCTTACAAGTGATTTGTTGACCCCGTATTTCTTTTAATTGTATCGCGATGGCCTTCAAAAACAATTTGATTACCATCAAATTAATCAGTACCTTATGTGAATACACGTAAGCCTGCGTATCCTGAGTTATGCAAGACATAAGAATTTCCTTTATCTACATATTTCTTTTTCACACAAACACATGTAGAGAGAAAGAGAGAGAGAGTTAAAAAAACAAGTTTGTTTTCCCCTCCTAAGCGTCTTACTACGCATTTAATCACATTGAGAAGGGATTAAAATAGTAGGAATAAGATAAATATGCAAGAAATTGCGTGGAGAAATAACGGAAAATCAATTAAAAAATTTCAGGCACCTAATCTCAGCTGGTAGCGTGTCTGCTTACTGAGCTAAGGGTCCCAGGTTTGATTTACGGCGTGGACAAAAACTAACATTGGTAAAATATGGGTTTTCCTTTCTCAGTACTGAATTAACTTTTGTTGTCTCAGTTTTATATTTAATTTAGTTTGTAAGTCGAGATCTGATATAATCAGTTGGTTCTGGGTGACTTGGTGGTCTAGGGGTAAGGTGTCAGACTTCTGTGCTGGCGGCCGGAGTTCAATCCCAGGTCCCGTTACAGATTTATCTGATTACCATACCCTTCCTTCACCTCTGACAAGACATCTTGTAAATGTGGGGAAAGCCAGGCCTCCACCGTGGTTCGGATTCCACGTTAAACTGTAGGAGTTAAACTGTAGGTCCTTCATTTCATATCACAATCACCCTACCATTACACATTAGCGTAAGTGTGTATAACCCGAACGGGTAGTAATACTGCGGTGCTAATAATAATAATAATAATAATAGTTATTTCTGAAAGTGCATGTTAAACTTGAATATAAAAAAAGTGTAGAATTTGTCATCAGTACACCCATCTGGGATTCAAATCATGGTTTCCTCATTACAGACAACCTAGACTTGAGAATCTGGACGTTTGGTATTCACCCGTATTCACGCTTGGAGGGGGGATGGAAAACCATTTAGCTAAAATTACCACCGGAGCACCGGACCGGTATTAAAGCGTCGATCTAACCACCAACAGCAGTTTAGTTTATTGTGAGAGTGACGGCTTGGACCATGTGGCCACTTTGGACTCATATCCTTGAAAATACAATCTAAAAATATTCCTTGCGAACAAATGTATAGCATGTTGTGTGGGAATGGCTTCCCGCCATCATACAACACGAGAACAAAAGATAAAAACTAACGAGTTAAAAAAACTTATTAAATTATTATAATGCACGAATGTTAATATGACTACGTTTTGCTCTCAGGCACACTCATTTTGGTTTCTACTTTCATTTAGTTCCTCTGTTCAAGTGACAAATTCAACCGTAGATTTACCGAAGTGTAGTACTCTTTGTGAAGAATACAAGTGCATCTTTGTGATACCCAGGAGCAGTTTCATCTGAGAGAAAAAAAATCTAAGAGAAAGTTTGAGAGAAAAATATGACAGCTATGAGTAAAATTATAGAAATAATTGTACTAAACATGCTACTCTAGTTTCCTACACATTGCATTTTTTATTTTTACTCTATAAGACGAACTAAGGAAACATTAAATATATGAGATAGTGAAAGTAAATTTTTGATATTTCTTACCAAGTGCTTGACAAAGGGCTTCAAACCCAAGCGGGTAGTAAGCCTAAGATGCAGTGCTAAGAAAAAATAAAACCCAGGGACAGTACTGCTAGCTTTATAACTCATACATTACATATTTTCCACTATTTAGGTAGGTCTTTAATGTAACTCCTTGATTTTTGGTGGGTTTTTTTAAATAATAAAACTATATATTTATAATTGATCATCGTATTTTTCATTTCTCCTTAGGTCATTTCTCACTGGCATCCGCTGTGTCCATGGAATCCACGGTTGGACGTTTTGTAGAAATCGTTTCCCAGCTTATCAAATGGGGCCATTCACACTGACGTCCACGGTGTCACGGAACAACCGAAGTGTCCGCGGAACGGACGTTTTCATGTCATTCTCCGAGCGATCGGTAGTGCTTCCGCGTGGACGTTTCGGACTGAGCATGCGCAGTGGCGTTTTGAAGAGCACGTGGTCACCTACTCTACACTACAGTATCGCAGCTCAAATTTGTAGGCATCAAAAATGTCCACGGACGTTTGGTTGCAGTGTGAATTGGTACATCCATGGACATTTATTTTGTCCATGATTACTGTGGACACCGTGGATGCCTGTGTGAAATGGCCAATGCTTCTTCATGTGAGCTCATGTTTGCTTAACTTCTGAGTAGATACAGTTTTAACCAAATCTTCTCACCCTGGGAACATTTAACGACACACCGCTTAGTAAAGGCTCTTGCAGACCGGAGAGAATTATTCGCAGCGGCAACGAGAGTCGCGTGTTCATTCACACCAAATCGTCACTTTAGTCGCAGCGTTTGTGTTCAAATATACTATGATTCTTCGAATGAAGAAGAGTATTATTATTAGCACCGCATCTTACTACCAGTTCAGGCTATACGCACTTACGCTAATGTGTAATGTAGGGTGATTGTGAGATGAAATGGAGGATCTACAGTTTAACGTGGAATCCGAACCAAGGAGGCCTGGCATTCCTCACATTCACAATATGTCTTGTCAGAGGTGAAGGAAGGGTTTGGTAATCAGAAAAATCTGTGCCGGGACCAAGGATTGAACCCCGGCCGCCAGCATAGAAGTCTGACACCTTACCCCTAGACCACCAGCTCACCAATGAAGAAGAGGAACTTTTATTACTTACCTTAGAAGCGTAAGAAAATGCCAGGTAAGTATTTTTTCCCAGCACGGAATATAGTTTTTTTATTTTTTTATTATCTAGTTCACAAACTATTTCGCTCAATATAATCCTACTGTTTTTTTTAATACTTGGGTTTTTCTCAACTCTGAAATTAGCCTATATCAAATTTAAAATACTGAATAAATTATTGTTTTGTATTATTCGTGTGATAAATCATGTAAAAAAAAAGGTATAAGTTCATGTTTCGAATAAATATGCCAATTGCACTTTATTCATCTGTAGGCGATGAGGTGGGTTACCAGTTAGAGTGCAGGTATTCTATGGGTAGGCTATACTGTCTGGTGATTAACCTTCTGTTTCGATGAAGTCAATGCTAAGATATTCTGAATCTGTCCATCTATGAGCTTCAAGACCTCTATATTTATTTTATTACAGTCCTCATTGAAAGGACCTACAATTGCTTTAGACATATAGGCCTGAGAATGTTCAGTTTATGGTGTCTCCAAAAACATGAGTTATTAATTTATTTTGTCTTTTGAAATTATCTTTTATACGGATTGTTTTATTATCCGCAATAATAGGGGGTATTTGGCTTGATCCAAGTTTTAGTAACCATTCAGCAATTCCAGTTGAGATGGGTTCTCCCCTCATGTAGTTGATCAATCGAAGTATTTTGACCAATACCCAGATTTTAGATTTCTGAATGCAAGATTCGATTGTTTGAACTCTGATACTATGAGGAACAACTAGAAGGATCTGTCAGAAATCACCTCTGAAAACAATGATTTTGCCACCCATTGGTGAGTTGTCCTGTGCTTGGTCCCTTAGAAGACGATCAATGCAAATGACATCCAGTTCTGGTAATGCTACGAAAAGAGGCTCCTACGGCCTGAGAAGCATACCATCGGAATTGTTAGCCTTACTGTATATATAGCATTGTAGCCCATGCTCTGTGTTAATATTGTAAATAAAGGCGCTTGACCGCTGATACCTTATGGCCCGTGGCTGTTCCTTCCGGGACCCTCCAGCACTCCAACCAGCCACAGGCTATATAAGGAACAGGCTGGGGGGGACTCAGGACTCAGTCCCCGGAGGGGAGGCACAGCAAGGGGGGAGAGTGAATGTGAGATAAAGAAATATAATATGTGAGGGAGAATGCGTGATGAAGTGTGTGAGTGAGAAAGAGAGAGTGTAGAATTTTGGGAGACATATTATGTGAAAGAGAGAGAAAATGTGAGGGCGTGTGAGAGAAAGTTTGCGAGAGAAAGTTAGAGAAAGGGAGATTAGTTTAATGTGAGAAAATTAGAGTAAGAGGGAGTTTAAGGGATAAGGAGTTTGAGAGAGAGTGAGTTTGAAATATAGAAAGTGAAAGTGAGATAGAGTGAGAGTGATTTATAGAGAGTTTTGGAGAGAAAGAGAAAGTTTGAGATAGAAGGAGTTTGAGAGAAAGGGAGTTAGTTACAAAGAGAGCGTTTGAGAGATAGCAAACGTTTGTGAGAGAAAAAGCGTTTGAAGAGCGTTTGAAAGAGAACTTAAGAGAGAGAATATAATAAAGATAATTTGAGAGAAATTGTGTGATAGAGTGTATGTGATGGTATATAATGTATAAGAGAGAGAATAAGAGAAGATTATATCAGCGAGATTGTGTTATAGTGTATGTGTGAGAGAGGGAAGAGATTGTGAGAGCATGAGAGATAGTGTGAAAATATAGATGTGGTACACAAAACATTACTTTTAAATATCATATCCTCAAAATTAAGCGGTAAAATGAAAACATAGCTAACTTATGTATTTGTATTGAGTTACTATTTGATAAACTGAACATCAAAAACCATTATTTGATTAAAATAAACATCAAAACACATTATTTGAAAATAATAAATAAATAAAAAATGAACACCAAAACCCAAAAAGATAGTTGAAATGGCTCTTTTTAAACCTTTTTCTTGAACATATAATTTTTGAGCTTATAATACATGCTACAACATATTTAAACATAATTTTATCCGGTGCGAAACAAAACGTAGACAATATTTTCACTAGCTTAACAACCTAACTTGATTTTAATTTGATTTAGAGATAATTATTTAAATGTTTGCCTAAGTAGACATGGTGAGATCCTACTTGATGATGAAAATCCGATGACAGTGACTCAAGTAGTCCTATCTGGAGTTGTGATGATGAACTTGAAGAGCCACAAGTTTTTATTTGGTGTTCACCTCACACACACACACACACACACACTTAATTATGTCAGAGAAAGATGGGTTATTAAAATAGTTGATACTGAATATTAGTGACGAGAGCTGTGAGCCACGGTGGTGAGGCACTTCCACCTTTTAATGAAACACTTTGAGGACTAAAGAAAAAAAACGCGCGTAAAAACACAAGAGAACAAAATGTACCACCTCTACAAAAATAAATTAATGAAAAAAGGTGGTAAACAGTAATATTAGATGATTACATAAAATAATAATGAATTAATATAAGAATTTTTTTATAAAGTAAACAATAATGACATTTATACTGAAATAATACAATTTAAAGATATAAATACTAAACATAGCCTTTTAATTTCCAAATTATGTTCAATATTATTGATTTAAATGCCAATTAACGATAGCAATATTTCAATAAAAAATAAATATTTACCCAGGTCACAATTTAGATGTGTTATTACCAGCATGCAAAGAGAAATATTAATCCAAAGAGAAAATTTTGTTTTGTTTGGACCAACAAATAAATACTGAGCTATTAATTTTTAGCCAAAGAAATATATTTTATTTAGGTATTTACAGTCATACAGCAAGTAATGGTTTCCATGGTGGTGACCAAGCAAAGAATGAAAAACAGAATATTCTCTGTGAAAATCAGGTTTTTGTGGAAAACTACTATTTTTATCGACATCCTGGACTCCTAACCTTTAAAATGAGTGGTTGTTTGTCAAAATCTGTTCAGTCATCTCTTCGGAATTTCTATCACCGGAAACGAGCTTATCAAATTATGTAAGATAAAAATATGATATGATTATATATATATATATATATATATATATCATGATTTCTTAATATATATATATAACATGATTTTTAAATATATTTATATATATATATATATATATAACATTATTTTTTAAATATATATATACATTTCCTGGGTTTTTAGATCTAGAAAAAGAAAAGGCAAAATCCGGTCCCAAGTCATGAGAAAACCTATATTTCCATTACAATAACCAAATCGGGACAGTGAATACTACACGCCGGATATATTTTAGGGTTAATCATGATCCAAACATTTCTTACTCAACACAACTCCGTATGAAGTGAATTAACAACATTTGTGATATCTAATCGCTTATCACAATTGTTCAGACTCATAACGACAGTGAATTAGAATAATAAATCAGACTTATGTTTTATTACTAAACCTAAACAATAATAGAAACAGGTCCCCTTTNACAGGGCCCCTTTGCCCCCCCCCCCCCAAAAGTGCGTGATAAAATACAGTATTAAATATTGTAGCTCCAACGTGATGGCATTATACTTTATCATTAACCTCTCGTAAGAAAATGAACCTTAAAATATTATCAACCAAAATTGGTGGCATGATTCAAAAACTATCTATCCCCTGTGATGGATTTTTTTACACTACCTTTATTATTATCTATCCCCTGTAACGGATTTTTTACACTACCTTTATTATTAATATAATTTGGCGATAAAAGTTTATATACGAGCACAACTTTTGTACTTAGCTCAAATATTCGCTCTGATTTCTTTTGTAAAAATTGATATCTTAAGAAGAAGGGGGATTCAAATATTGGATAACTTGAAGGAAAGAGGAAAATTATGAGAGATGAAGGAGGAAGCAGAAAACAGGGCGCATTGACGGTCTAAGCTCACTGAAAAAAGGAATGAATTTGTCGTGAGACAGAACACTTAATATATCAAAGAAAAATGTATTCGCAGTAAATCCTAAATTATTTGGAATAAACTAAACTTTCTGTAAATCAGGGAAAGATGTTATCTCTGTTCAAGAGAAAAGTAATACTATATCCCACCCGTTCAATCCTTGGTCCCGGCAAAAATTTATCTGATTTCCAAACTCTTCCTTCACCTCTGACAAGACATCTTGTGAATGTGAGGAATGCCAGGTCTCCACCGTGGTTGGGATTCCACGTTAAACTGTAGGTCCTTCATTTCATCTCACAATCACCCTACTATTACACATTAGCGTACGTGCGTATAACCCGGACGGGTAGTAAGACGCGGTGCTAATAATAATAATCTATCCCACCCTATAATAACATGTCAAATAAAAAAACTACCACCCCCATTTGGTGGCCGCGTGGCTCAGCGAGCTATTCTCGCAGTAGATTAGAATGTCAATGACGAGAAGATCAAGGTTCGAATCTCGGTCGGGTGTAATGAGAGTAGTTAAAAAAAGGTTTCTCTTCTCACTCCACACAACTCTAGATAAATTACTAATAGATATAACTTTCCTAATCCCTAAGACTATTAGTGTAATTAATAGTCTATATGAGCGTATAATTCGAACGGGTAGTAAGACATGGTGCTAAAAAAGAAAAGGAAAAACTAGTAAAATAGATTAGATTGCGTAAATTTATAGAACTTTAGATGACGATGTTAAGTTTACGTATACGACAAACTAGTTTGACTGATATTTAAAAACCATTACTGCAATTACTAGTAGAAATCTAAATTGATCAAGAATTCTGGCATGACTTTCAAACAACTCCTGATTAGATATAACCCAAACAATCAATATTTATGTGTAGATATCGCGTGATCGAAGCTGTATTCAGGGCGTTCACCTCCAATATTATTCAAACACAATTTAGTTCCTTTCTTTTGCCTTAGGACTTGCAGGACACAGGAACAAAAAAATATTATTCTTATCCAAGACAGATCCAAATTTTCTTATTAGAGATCAAGATTTTTTATGACATTATTGTTAATATAATTGCAAACAAAACTCTCCAATTCAGTTAACATAATATTTCAATCTTTGAGTCCTGTTTAACTTTTTATTTTATTTGCTTCTACCTTTAGTTGCCTTTTGTTTTAAAAAGTGTTTATTATCATTGGTACAGTTTATTGTAAACTATGGATATTTAGTAAACAATCAAAATTTTTGATTTATTATTAGTAACAAAATTGTATAAAAACATACAAATTTTAATAATACTCCATGCTTGCGTTCAACAAAAAATAAAAACGCAGACTAGACTATGTAGTCTTCTTAGTTAGTAGACTACTTTCAACCAATTATTCAATAATATTATTTGTATCCATCAAATATTATAAACATAAAATTTATATTAATATTACGTACATAGATGGGAGTACGGACTAAACCTCAAGCTCATCTAGCATAATTTTTCACTGTTGAAAAGGCCGGAGTTCGAATACCGGCCGAGTGTACTGAGAGTATTTTTTTCTTAAATAGTTCCTTCTACTCCCTTCATGCAAATGCTAGTATATTTATTCAAAATACCATACCAGTGTAATTAAATGCTTACATCCTGTATGGATTGTAAGATACGGAGAAAAACAATAAACAGAGCTATTACTAAATTGATCAATGCAAGAATTATTTTTACATCGACAAATCTTCACATCTTTAAATAATATACCAATAAATATTTCAGAAAAAATATATTTTAAGATAAATAAAGTGATATAACGCACTAAAATATTGATGCACAAGGTCAGTGTTCGATTTCTGATCGGGTGTACTGAGATAACTTTTTAAAATAACTTTTTCTGTATTTCTCACCAACTAATTTATGTACGTTTGATATAGTTTTACTTTTCTGCATTTCATTTTCAATTTCAAATTTACGATATTCTTTATAATAATTATTACTTTTATCAGCACCAATTAGTTTATTGTTAAAATGTCAGGTGTGATAATTTTCGTTAAGCTTGTCAAAGACAATTTGATTAATAAAATTAAGATAAATATGTGCTAATGTAGATAAAAACCACTTAACAGTCTCCCCTCATTTCCCAACAAAAATCTGTCGTGACCTTTTTAAACTTTTGTATATTTGTATTAAATTTAAAACGATCTTCTTTTTATATTCTTATAGAGTAGAGCTTTTAGTAGGTACACTTTTAAATTAATTTAATTAATGTGAAGTTTACTTATACATATGAGTTCAGGCTAGGTATCTTTAGTACTAAGTACAGTAGCCCAGCTTATAACGCGGCGCTAAATATTATTATTATTATTATTATTATTATTATTATTATAGTAGCCCCATGGCTTCTTTGGTGCTGAATGACAGCTAACAGCTGACTTCTGACAGTCAACATTTAGGTATATACCTACATTTTGACTGTCAGAAGTAACAGCTGTTAAACACATGTTTTTGCAGATCATATGGTTCGGCGTAGGGATACAAAATTTGGTCTGATAGCTTTTCAAAGCTGTGAGCTGTCAGTCAGCACCAAAGAAACCATGGGGCTACTGTAAATAACTTGTCTTTAATCGTGGAAGTTGTTCATTATGACTCAGATGTGAGGACAACTTTGAGTTACTTATGCTCAGGTCAGATACAAGCTCCTTGGATTACATTATTATTTGTGTGGTCCCAAATTCCGAATGTGCACATAGTGTTAAACTTGTTAAAATATAATTAGAAAAAATTTACCAAACAAAAATGGCTAACCGGTCACTTACTAATTCATTTATTAAATAAATTAGATCGTTTTAATTCTAATGAAGATATCACTAATTACTGGAGACATTGATTGGTGGTAGTTTAAATTATTGTCTTTATGTAACTAATAAGTTGGTGGATAAACTAATGTTATGATCATAAAAACCTTCTGATAAAATTATTATCTTTAATTATTGGATGTTCTATTAAACGTTTCATACACTATATTTTTTTCCATGTTTCATTTTATTATCAAATTATTATTATATATATCTCGAATTATTCATTATTCTTTTTCTTTCATAAGCAATTTATTAATTCTTATATAGATTACATTGTTGAAACATACAAAACAAAACGGTAAAAAATTACTCAAACCCGTTTCTGTTTGGGTTCACGAAACCTAAATATTGTTTGTTTGTATGTGATTATTTTATTTCAAAACATCTAACAATAAATAACATGAATAATGACACGAAAAACATAAATGAACAACAAATAGAAACCTAAATATGTTATTTGAATTAAACTATATGTGTTATACATTCAAATTTGCTAAGATAAATTTCATTGGCTTTGATTACCATTTTATTGTGATTTCTAAGAGTCAATTAAATAAAGCCTCGAAAAATGTTGGTGTCTCCACTCATTACTAATTTAAAATATTTATCTCTACTCTACTCCAAAGCAAGTTAATAAAATAATATAACACATAAGCGTATAACCCGAACGGTTAGTAAGACGCGGTGCTAAAAAAAAATCAAAGAAAACCTTTGTGCGGAAGACATCTAGCGGGATTCGTTGATAGCTGCCCTAAGCAATCTTTATAGTGCTGCTACCTGGTAGCAAGAATAGTAAGGACAGATTAGTTCATCATAGTAACGGTAGGAGCGCATTGTATGTAATTGAGTATTTAGTCCGATTTAGATAGTAAAGAACTTTTGTGACATTTATTCACGTTACTTGAATAACTTTTATATATTACACTTGGAGTTAGTCATGTTATCTGCAGTTATAATTTTGATATAAGATCATACTATTAAACCCTATGAAATAACGATAATAAAGTGAAATATAATCAATGTTGACTGGATATATATATATATATATATCTGCATTTTCTAGAAGCTACTTCTACAAAAAATTTAGTATTTTTTTATCTTTTAAAAGACTCAAAGCATGCTACAGCATTTAGTTATATACATTAAGTATAGCTTGTGACTGTATATGTAAATTAATTGTCAATATCAATAATTATGAACATATTTCGGAAAAAATAAGTTTTAAAGGTTTATTTTTTACTCTAAAATAATTCCCCATAGGAATATAATTTTACAATAGTTTATAAAGCTACTAGGTTTAAGTTAATGTATTCTGTTGCTGCCGTTTTGTATGTCAGCCACACTGCGATTACTTTTATTTTGTTCTAAAATGCTGTTCGTAAAGTAGTAAAAGACACTATAGCCCTTTTCTACCCATCCTTTCCATTATTTCCCCACCACTTAAGCTAATGGATTAGGAATTGGGAAGGTTGAACTAGAGGAAGTGAACCCGCATTTGCGTGGAGGGAGAGTGGAGAGCCATTTAGTAAAAACCACCCCCAGTTCATCCGACCGAGATTCGAACCTCGATCTCCCCGTCCTCAGCAGTCGAGCTCAACACGACTAGCGCGTTAGCCAACTACACTACCGAGGTGGGTGAATTTAAACAATGATCACCCAAATTTGCAGAGAAGGTGGTGAAAACCCATTTATGAAAAAATAAAGCTCGGCACACTTGACCAGGACTCGAACCCCGATATACACGACATTGATGGTCCAGTCTATTGCGAGAATGACACTCTAGACCATTCGAACCTTGAGGTTGGTAATTATTAACCAGTTTTATATAATGTTGGCTCAATATAATTAAGTGAATACTGTTGTAAATATTTAAATAACCTTTCATAAATACACATATTATATCCTCACATGACTTACAAAATAACCAGTCCCGTGGTGTAGTGAGTGGTCAGTGAACCTAGCTACGAGCCTAGGGACTCCGGGTTCGATTACCGGCTAGTACCTTGGGTATCTGATCCGTAAGGGGAATTACCCCACCGATCTCAAGGGTTTGGTTAGTAAGGTTTAAGTTAGGTGTTTCCACTGGTTCCAAACCGTCATAGTCTCTATCCCCCTCACACTCACTATCAATCACCCTCATCTTATCTCATCTCATCTCATCGGGTCGTGTAAAGAACGCCCACGGAAAGGATGTACGATTAGTACATTCGGGCGTCCCCTGGACAACGCTACACTAGTACTGGCTAATATCTCCATAAACTGGGCTTCGAGTGATGCAGCCCAGACGTGTAGTATTATAATTATTACTTACAAACTAACTTAACCTACACGCGTGTCTATAGATATCAAAATGTTAACTAATTTAATAACTACCATGCGTCTGCAAAAAAATAATCTATATATCTATATATATATATATATATATATATATATATAAATTGTAAACCTTGTTTGCAATCTAACCAAGATCCTTCTGTCTTGTGGTAAGCCTATTTAACCTTTTAGCCACAGGGACAGTATTTAACACTAGATTATTGGCCGGCTTATATTAATTAGAATATTATTTAGAATTTTCTCCTCCTTTTATCGAACCTGGATGGTTGCCAACAGATTTCTTTGCCACTTATTATTTCCCCGAGCACATCTGTTTCACCTTGAGAATCTAGTTGGGCAACTCTTGATAGCTCAAGGTATTTTCCATTGCTTCAGACTGTAATACAGACTTTTAAGATTATAAAGATAGTTTGCATTGGCGTGTTCTGAGAAAATGAATAGGTATGCTGTAGGCCTACTCTAAAAGCTGTAAGGAGGATTCGGAGGTCAAATACTCTTAAACGCCTTCGGCCAAGAAGGTAAAAAGATGATTCCCCTGTAAATATTTTCAAACATGAGTACCTCTAGTTTAGAACAATGGTTCTTACACATCTATGTTGTTTTTTTCGTAATCTTATGCTATCTTGGGAAATTTCGCGTCTCCCAACTCCCCTTGTTTCTCTTTATCGATTTATTGGTGACCTGGTGGTCTAGGGGTATATTGTTGTACTTCTGTGCTGGAGGTCCGGGGTTCAATCCTCGGTCTAGGCACAGATTTATCTGATTGACAAACCCTTCCTTCACCTCTGACAAGACATCTTGTGAATGTGAGGAATGCCAGGCCTCCACTGTGGTTCGGATTCCACGTTAAACAGGTAGGTCCTCCATTTCATCTCACAATCGCCCTACCCTTACACATTAGCGTAAGTGAGTATAACCCGAATAATAATAATAATAATAATTTATCGACTTATTTATATCTTTTTTAAAAATATTTATATATATATTTTTTAATATCCACCTTCACAGCCTACTACAAATTCGGAATTTATAAATGTACACCAAAACTATGCACAAAACACACCAAGCTGTGGATATTAACATCCCCAAGATTGTTATGAGCACAATCCTGACTGAATAAAAGTGACACGCCCTCTCCTATTGGTCGAGTGTAATTAAAAGTACACACAGGTATCATTTTCATTTATTTGAAGTATTTAGAGAGTGCACTTTCTGGGCCGAGCCGCTATATCAGCACACGACTTATAAACTAAATTAAATTTAGAACAAACACACCACCCAAGCCCTCCGGCCGTTAATTCTTCAACGTGAGAGGGGAAATCCAAATTTAACCAATTATATTTTTTTCGGCCATGCCGGAAATCAAACCCGGAACCTTTAGCTAAATGGAGAGGCAAACTACCGACTGAGCTTAGGTGTCAGACTCACAGGTAGAAATACGCCAAGTAAAAAAACAACATAATAATAGTAAAATGAAGTATATGAGTCAAGCGTCCATCAGAACTTGGCGTCAGGAATAAGGTGAATGGTCCAACTCCCTGAAATAATATTCAAGGGCCTAGAACTATTTATTATTATTATTATTATTATTATTATTATTAGCACCGCGTCTTACTAACCTTTCGGGTTATACGCACTTACGCTAATGTGTAATGGTAGGGCGATTGTGAGATGAAATGGAGGACCTACCGTTTAACGTGGAATCCGAACCACAGTGGAGGCCTGGCATTCCACACATTCACAAGATGTCTTGTCAGAGGTGAAAGAAGAGTTTGGTAATCAGATAAATCTGTGCAGGTGCCGAGAATTGAGCCCCGGAAACCTAGAACAGGAGTCCGACACCTTACCCCTAGAAAACTATTTATTAAATCCTAATTATGTTCCAGAAGCTATTTAGATCTGTAAGCTGTGGTAACAGTAGCAAAGGGGAAATTTATTCGTATTAGGCCTATTACTCTATCGCTACGTCATTGGTTTATTGACAAGATATTACATTTTATCTTATCTTTTTCTGATAAATCATTTTGAAATTAAGAAATTACACTCATAACTTTTGGGATTCCTTTATAAAATTATAAGCAACAACTAAAAGAACAAGGTTAAAACTCTATAAATACTCCATACTAAAAAAAACACTGTCTAGCTACTATAGTTAAATTAGCCCTCATCCCCTCCTACTTTACCAGTGTATACTATAAAATAGTAGTAAATATGCTTGCCAAATACCTGACGGTACATGTGCCTAGAATGCATAAACATATTCAAATACGTATTTAATTAGTGCATAATATAAAGCTTGTTATTTATACGATTATTTTACAAATATTATTTGCATTTATTTTATTTTACTTGAGCTATACATTCTTAGTGTATAGTCATTGTCTCTTGACTCATAAATATTTATTCAAAAGTTGTAACACTGTTTTACTTGGGACAAGTATTCAGCAGGCCCTGGATTGTAAACACCCTAGTTCATTGGCCAATGTTTATTGGCGAAGGGGGGAGGGGGATTGTTGCAACCCCATATACATTTATTGCTAAAGGTCATTAGAACTTCTTTAGCTTTGCCAGCTGTTTTCAAGCAGCAGGTCCTGGGCTTTATAAGATGGGTAGGTAGACCCTTTTGGATAAATATATAATTACACACAATATTCTTGGAATATGAACAAATATAAGTTTACAAATTAATAATATATTTTATACATGTATATCAATTCACAATTTAAACATTACTATTTACATAGTTTGCACAGACCACATTGAATTAAATTATTATTAGCACCACGTATTACCACCAGTTCGGGCTATACACACTTACGCTAATGTGTAATGGTACGGTGATTGTGAGAGGAAATGGAGCACCTATTGTTTAACGTGGAATCCGAACCACGGTGGAGGCCTGGCATTCCCCACATTCACAAGATGTCTTGTCAGAGGTGAAGGAGGGGTTTGGTAATCAGATAACTCTGTGCCGGGACCGAGGATTGAACCCCGGCCGCCAGCACAGAAGTCTGACACCTTACCCCTAGACCACCAGGTCACCCCATTGAATTAAAAACTAGTCCATATAATCATGGCGCAGAGCAGGACTAGAAAACCCAGATAATACGCCACTGATAGGTCGGAGAAAATAGGCCTATTATTTCCATTAATTGAACTTGGTGGTGCATTAATATTTTTCTTCATCAGCCCAGTAATGGAAGCATATGTACATAATATTAAGCAAGAAAAATATAATTTTAAAATGCAAGTCAATGCTGTCCAAGCAATATAGAAATAAAGAAAAAGTAAAAATAAACTAATAAGGGTAAAATTACTGAAGAAATCCCGCCCACCTAAGGAGAGTGTAAACATGTGGGAAGAACCCAATCCACAAAGGTGACATCTTACATAGTATAAAAAGTCAAATACATATTTAAACACAAATTTGAACACATATTGAGTAATATACCCATTGTTGCCTTTATCAAACAAAAAGTAGTTCCTCTTTTCTCTTTGTTGTTTTTCCATTGTTGCCTTTATCAAACAAAAATAGAAGAGGGAATACTTTTTATTTTATAAAGAAAACAATGCAAATTTATTACTCAATTTTTGTCCAAACTTATGTTTAAATATATATATATATATGACTATTTAAACATAAATTTGAACAAAAATTGATTAATAACTTTGCATTGTCTTCTTTATAAAATAAAAAGTATTCCCTCTTCTATTTTTGTTTGATAAAGACAACAATGGAGAAACAACAAAGAGAAAGGAGGAAATACTTTTTGTTTGATAAAGGCAACAAAGGGTATATTATTCAATATGTGTTCAAATTTGTGTTAAAATATGTATTTGACTTTTTATACTATGTAAGATGTCACCTTTGTGGATTGGGCTCTTCCAACATGTTTACAATCTCCTTAGGTGGGCGGGATTTCTTCAGTAATTTTACCCTTATTAGTTTATTTTTACTTAATATATATATATATATTAGTTTAAAGTTAAAATGGGTTAGTTTTATCCACTAATAATTAAGAGCGTGCTTTGGAGGAAATCCCGCAAAAGTTCAATCTTCATAGGAACTCGCTTCGGAGGCCGCATGATGTATGATATATGGCGTTACTCAGTAGGTAGGATATATTTAGGGTGGTTTTGCCAAAATTGACTCCTACTCTTTCCCTCTCTCTCCACGCAAATACGCGTACACTTCTTCTAATTTTAGCCTGCCTAATCCCTAAAACCATTAGCGTTATTAATACATAAGCCGAAAGGGTAATAAGACGCGGTGCTAAGAAAATCTTTATAGAAAAGAGCCATCCGAAGAATGGTAACCTCCCCCCCCCCCC
>CABEEJ010003742.1:30484-45585 GCA_901482245.1 Timema douglasi
CCCCCCCCCCCCCCCACTTCCCCCTAACCCACAAGGCCAACATTGTAACAACTTATGACCACAACACTCCTGAGTAGGAGAGGGGGTGGGATGTAGAGTATTATGGACGGTATTGGAGGGAGAGGGGGGGATCAGAGGCAGTCTTCAGCCTTGTGGAGAAGCGAAGTTCTAAAGTTCAGCTCGTTCAGTGTTGGTCTCATGTAACAAGGTGACGGAGTTTGATTTACACTCGACATACGATAGTAATATAGGTAGTTATGCCACGTATTGCTGCAACGCGTTCCGCCAGGAGCAGTAGTTAGGTAGCTATTTACTTATTTTTCATACGAATCCCACATTTGAACACCAACATTGATTAAAAGTCACTAAAATTTGGCATTCTAACAATATATCTTGTTTGTTTGAATAATTACAAAGTTAATCTAAAAAGTTATATAAGCTTTTCAATAATACTTCTTAGCAACATTAATTAAACGGAATAGGAATGTATATATGATTTTAAAGTTTTTATTTCTGCCATTGTGGTAACATGATGTATCAGTTTTCTAATAATGGGCCTATTTGGTATTAATCGGTATATATTATAGTTTAACATTTATAACATGATTTAATTAATATGATATTAATCATATTTTAATTTTAGTGAAGATAATTGGGTATTTTTTTAATCATTCAATAAATAGTTTATGCTATAACTTATTTGCTAATATATTTATAAGCAATTAAGTTTTTAAATACTTTACTTAATTTATTTTAAAATTACATTAATTAGCTATAGGTAAACATGATTAAACATTTGTTAATACCGAATTAACTTAATATTTTACAAATATAGCTCATATTCTAAATGTTTATTTTGACAATAATAACTAACACCTTTAAATTTATATTGCAATTTAAGATATACAAACTTGAATTCATTTTGATATCATCTATTTTTGTTGTTAAAAGCATACCAATATACAAATTTAAATTAACTGTGCGTTAAATCTATTGAATATATATATAAAATTATGATGCATATTAAAAGTGAGTAAATAGAATAATAATTTTAAATAACTTATTTTATTTTATCTCTACAATAATTATATTGATTTTATGTTTCAAAGATATGATAGTACTCTTTCTGAAGAAGTCGGAAACCTAGTGGAGCTTAGTGGAACTAGCTGTTACTGCTGACAGAAACATGAAGCATATTGGAGTAGAGATAAGTAGGAAACTGGTGAGTTTAAAAATATATTTACTATAGTAAACACAAATTGAACAGTCAAAATACAGTCCAATTTTGATAAAAAAATAAATGTTACAGCGCACCGCATAGATTTTATCTCGCTTTTATCTTAAAATAGACATTTAATAAAAACTTATAAGATTTGTGAAACGAAATAATAGGTCTATACATTGTTGTAGAAACTAAAAACAATGCACAGAAAAGTTGTCCGCCAAAGAGCATAATAATCAAATTAATTTTCAAATCCTTAACTAAAATGTAAATACTCGGTATGTATTTGATTATAGCTCAGAAACTATTGGTTTTACAAATATATATTTCAAATAAAATATTTTTATCTTTAATATTACTACAACTTTACAAAGATAAGATATTTCATATCTCAAGTCGTTATGGAGAAATAATGAAAATTGGAAAATTTCCCTTATGTAGAGTACCCTCAAATTAATTTTCATGAGAATATGTTAACTTCCATCTTGCTTATATCAATAACTAGTGTATTTAATTAAAAACGTTAAAGCGAGTTTTGAGAAAAATAAATTCTTTTATCTTTTTCCCCCTCAGTAAACTACCATTAAATTTAAGATTGGACATGTAATTCCAAAAATCCCTCGGGATGATCTAATGAACACCCCAGATACCAGGTTTTAGCCCAATATGTAAAATAGTTTTGGCTCTAGACCGATATAAAGACAGACAGACGGCATTGCGAAAACTACTATTTTTTTTTTGTTTCAAAGGCTCATGAAACGTAGACATTTATCAAAATCTCGAGTTAGAATTTTTTTTTAAGATCACAATACTTTCTATCAGAGGTGTCAAGAGAATTTGAAAATAGCCTTATTTGAAACACCGGAAAGTTACTAGATTTACAGTCTCGTTTTCAATGTCTAGCTATGTAATCTCGATCTGTCACTGTTGATATTATATTATTGATATCCATAAAATTACAATAAAAATGTTGACCTCAAAACAATATGTTTGTACATTCTAAAAGTTCCATCCTATTCAAAATTAACTATACGCACGACGTGTAAATAATATTATCTAGAGATAAAGTTTCATAGCCACAGATAACCTACAATTGATTTCTACTCCAAATCACAAACACAACATCAATTTATATTATCAAAGGTCAACGATGTTTCATTTTATGTCCCGGCACAGATTTATCTGATTACCAAACCTTCCTTCACCTCTGACAAGACATCTTGTGAATGTGGGGAATGCCAGGCCTCCACCATGGTTCGGATTCCACGTTAAACTGTAGGTCCTCCATTTCATCTCACAATCACCCTACCATTCCACATTAGCGTAAGTGCGTATAACCCAAACGGATAGTAAGACGCGGTGCTAATAATAAAAATAATTATTATTATTTTATTTTCCGAGAACTTGAGGATTATAAATGCAAAATGATGCTGTAAACTGGTTTTCATTTTGGTCATCAACCTCATAAAACAATTCTTAACTAGTTTAGAAACAAAACCGGTTTTACACTTGGACTATCCAGATTATACCAGAACGTATCTAGAATGCAATTAAAGAGAGAAAGGATGTTAGTAGCAAAAACGTAGAAAGTTAATTTCTCTAATGTGTGCGTTCAATTAAAAAGTATAGTGTAACTTCAGCCAAAATAAAGTTTGTATATGTATATATGAACACCCCTAAGAGGTCGGGAAGTCCATCAAATTCCAGGGGAGTCCGGATCCCTGAGACACCCATATTAGTAAGCCAACAAAATACTTAGGATGGTTATAAAATTAAGCGATATTACTCGCTTGTTCTATTTTTATTCCTGATTCTAACTACCCATTCATCTACCGAAGCAGGTCACATTGAAAATTGAAACTACTGAGGGGTCCGGATTTAAAAAAAAAAAAGTAATGGATTCATTTGTTTATTCCATTACAGTATTTGTATTAAAAAACAAAGC
Source organism: Timema douglasi (assembly GCA_901482245.1). Classification (NCBI taxonomy): domain Eukaryota; kingdom Metazoa; phylum Arthropoda; class Insecta; order Phasmatodea; family Timematidae; genus Timema; species Timema douglasi. Next base: position 33,652 of record CABEEJ010003742.1, read on the forward strand.
AAATTTACAATCGTATTACTACACACATAAGAAAAAGAGAGAAGATTATGCTCTTACATAAAAAATAAGAACATAAGTCTGTTCTGACAAACATTGCATAAACTATTTACTTACTTACTCTATGGCATTAGAAACTCAAAAGTTCATTGCCACATTTACAAATATTCGCCATCCATCTCTACCTTAAACTGTTTCTATCCAGTCCACCTCATCACACCCTATCCCTATCTTGAGCTAGTTCTATCCAGTCCACCTCATCACACCCTATCCTTATCTTGAGCTAGTTATATCCAGTCAACCTCATTACATCCTTTTCCTATACTAGGCTAGTTCTATTCAGTCCACCTCATCACACTCTATCCCTATACTGAGCTAGTTCTATCCAGTCCACCTCATCACACCCTATCCCTAATCTTGAGCTAGTTATATCCAGTCAACCTCATTACATCCTTTTCCTATACTGAGCTAGTTCTATCCAGTCCACCTCATTACACCCGGTTTCCTTCAGGTCCATTCCATGTTATCCTCCCATCTGCGTCTATTTCTTCCCAATGGTCTGTTCTAATTGGGTTTGCCAGTCAGTACTCTGAACATGGTTATATTATTATTATTAGCACCGCGTCTTACTACCCGTTCGGGTTATACGCACTTACGCTAATGTGTAATGGTTGAGTGATTGTGAGAGGAAATGGAGGACCTACAGTTTAACGTGGAATCCGAACCACGGTGGAGGCCTGGAATTCCCCATATTCACAAGATGTCTTGTCAGAGGTGAAGGAAGAGTTTGGCAATCAGATAAATCTGTGCCGGGACCGAGGATTGAACCCCGGCCGCCAGCACAGAAGTCTGACACCTTGCCACTAGACCACCAGGTCACCAACATGGTTATAGATTTTCCCTTAATTCAATACCTTAGATCAGTCAATAGCGTGTCCTTCTATTGAACTAAGTGTCTTGGGTTTGATTCCTGATGTGGTTGATGAATTTATAATTGGTGAAAGGTGAGCTTACCCATTCATAATCTTGAATTAACGTCCGTTGATTAGGTGTATTTATCTGTTTTAGATTTAAATTAGTTTATAAGTCATGTGTTGATATAAGAAAGTTAATGTTGAACACCTTAAATAAATGAAAAATATATATTATTATTAGCACCACGTCTTACTACCCGTTCGGGTTATACGCCCTTACGCTAATGTGCAATAATAGGGTGATTGTGAGATGAAATGAAGGACCTACAGTTTAACGTGGAATCCGAACCACGGTGGAGACCTGGCATTCCCCACATTCACAAGATGTCTTGTCAGAGGTGAAGGAAGGGTCTGGTAATCAGATAAATCTTTGCCGGGACCGAGGATTGAACCCCGGCCGCCAGCACAGAAGTCTGACACCTTACCCCTAGACCGCCAGGTCACCGAAAAATATATAGAATCACCCTTTGTGCTGCTTGTTCTTCCCACCGTTATCTACGAGTCTTGATTATCTTAGCAATGTCTTGTGATGAGTACAGGGTATGCAACTCATTATTATGTAGCCTCATCCACTTCCAGATGTACCATCAATTTTTGGGTCAATTATTTTTCTTAGCACCTTGTTTTAGAAACACGACATATTTTTTTCATCATGTAAGGTAATAAAAGATCCCGTTTCACGCATTGGGTGAACAACTTCAATAATTTTGGAGTATTTATCCTTATCGAAGAAAAAGTATAAATTTAGTACACTATCCTCACATAACATATTTCCCAAAATGTTAAAAATTCCCCAAATGTGTTCCCCAACTTTAATAAGAATAAGAACAGGGCTGCATTGCATCATCATAAGGCCCGCGGGTTGTAAGTTTTACATGCCTGCCATAAAGCATCACATTCGATGTAGACTGGATTGCCGATGAAGGGGAGATTGGAGTTTGAATCCCGGACGGGTATTCAAAGAGTTTTTTTTATCTACTAATGGTTTTACACACACACACACACACACACTCTCTCTCTCTCTCTCTCTCCAAGAAAATTCCAGTACATTTCTTCTAAGTTGGACTTTCCTCAACCTATTACACTAGCGAGTTAATGTATCTGTACAAGCCAAACAAATATTAAGGTGTGGCCGAGGGGAGAGCGAGTATTCTTACAGTTTTTACAGAAATAAAATCTTTCAGCCAAAATAAATCAAATATTTCTCCGGTAGCAACCTAGAGTTTAGTTTTCTGCACATGCTAATATCAACAGATCTTGAATATCTGTCAAAGGTGTCCTGGAATTTTGTCAAAAACTTTTAAATAAAGAGAAGAAGGTTTGACAAAACTACAGGACACCCTTGATAGATATTCAAGATCTGTTTACATTTGCATGTTCAGAAAACTAAACTTTATGTTGGTACTCGAGAAATGTTTGATTTATTTCGGCCAACAAAATGTAATGCTATAAAAACTGTAAAACTACTCGCGCTCCCTTCTGCTGCACCTTAAGACGCGGTGGTAGACAAACAAATAATAAATGTGTTTAGTCCGAAAGGGAAGTAAAACGCGGTGCTACAAAAAAACCAGACAACTTATAACATTCAGGTTGACACTTAACCCAACGTCGCTTCTCTAGTTGAGTCCATGTAAAGGCTTCTCATTATATATATATTGTTTACAATGGGTATTGTTAACAGAGGTGAAAATAGTTCTCTACGAACAATGAAAGCAAATAAAATACAGCCTGTGTTTATTAAAAAATAACACGAACAAGGAATTGTTGACCTTCACACTGACTGAGTTTATTTAACAATGACACTGGGTTACGTACATGGCTCATGTTTAAAAAAAAAAAAATGGAAGATTAACATTTTATACTGAAGAAAGAGCGACATAATTGCTACCAACGAGCAAGACAGTAATATTTTTAAAACACACAAATTATAAGTGGAAAACCATTTTGGGAAAACTATTTTCAAGACACCCGATCTGGATTCGAAACCCGATCTCCGTGTCATCGGTGGTCTAGTCTAACACGAGATTGACGCCCTAGACCATGCGGACACTGAAGCAGATAATGAGGAGAGTCGAATTTATGAGAAGTGTAACCTCATTTTTGTATACCATTACCGGTTATGAGCGATCCAGGTTGTTTTGGTCACACTCAAATACTATTTGAAACTACTTGATATAATTGCTGGTTTAAAATACTTTTCAGTGGCTGACCTGTCAAGGCACTAATCTTGCAGTACACTAGAATGCTGATGACAGGGAGTTCGAATCTAGGTCAGGCGTACTGAGAATGGTTTAGTCAAATTAGTTTACCACTTTCCCTCTACACAAATGCGGCTACACTTCCTCTAAAAAGAGCCTTTCTAATCCCAAGAACCATTGGTATAATTAGTGCATAAGCGTATAACCCAAACGGGTGGTAATATGGGGCTCTAAAAACACCTTTTAGTGACAATGTAGTTTTTCATACGTGATCGATCAGCTGCCGAACCCGGCCTTATTTTATTTGATATTCGACTAAGCTAAATTATGTTATTATACGAGTGATAGTTTAATCCTACGCACTTTTTAATTAGATTAAAATTATGATTACTTCATATTTAATTAGTTTTTTTAAAGTAAATTATTTCTTACTACTCGTTTGGTCTGTCTGAAAATTTATACTCATGGATTAGAGATAAAGAAAGTGTACCTAAATTTTCCTGAAAAGGAAAGCTACATACGATGGATGAAAACCACCCTTAATATATCCAGCAATGGTTTCGAACCGTGGCCACAAGGTAAATGGACCATTACTGCCTTACACTATGCCATAAAAAACTCGAAGTTTTACTGTCGCACTCAACAAAGCACGCCACCTATGGCCTATCTTGAACTAGTTCTACTCATTCCACTTCATTACACCCTATCCCTATCTTGAGTTAGTTCTATTCAGTCTTCATCATTACTCCCTATCCCTATCTTGAGCTGGTTCTATCCATTCCACTTCATTACACCCTATCCCTATCTTGAGCTAGTTCTATCCATTCCACTTCATTACACCCTATTCCTATCCTAAACTAGTTCTATCCATTCCACTTCATTACACCCTATTCCTATCCTAAACTAGTTCTATCCATTCCACTTCATTACACCCTATCCCTATCTTGAGCTAGTTATATCCAGTCCACTTCATTACACCCTATCCCTATCTTGAGCTAGTTATATCCAGTCTACTTCAATACACCCTATCCCTATCTTGAGCTAGTTATATACAGTCCACTTCAATACATTACTCAATATTCTACTCTGAACATGGCTCTAGATTCTTCCATTCGCGCTTCATCTCTTATCCACTGTAATCTAATAATTTAACTATTCCATGTATCGTGATTAGTACAAGGTATGTAACTGCAAATTGACAAATGAATTTAAAAGAATAAGAAAACACTGGATAACATTTTTTACTTCAATTTATAATAATAGGTATTTCTTATTTATTCTTAAAGCTAACATTCTTACCTTGATGAATAACACTATGACTCTATCTTAAAAGTTACATAATAATGTAAGCCGTCAAGTTAAGTTTTTTTATACCTTTTAGGATAAATGGAGTTAAACGATAGAATATGTTCCTTCAACTCTGACCAGACATCTCGTGAATGTGGGTAATGCCAGGCCTCCACCGTGGTTCGGATTCCACGTTAAGCTGTAGGTCCTCCATTTCATCTCACAATCACCCTACCATTACACAATTAGCATAAGTGCGTACAACCCGAACAGGTAGTAAGACGCGGTGCTAATAATAATAATAATGATAATAATAATAATAATATAATATGCCAGGGTTTCATGGTGAATATAGTACACATAATATCTTTGCATTCACGAAATTACATTCGTATTAAACAATTTAAAATATAGCCCTACTTATGAAGTGCTTTTTACATTTAAAATATTTTTATTTTTTACAGCTATTATAAATTATTAGAGTTTTTTTGACGGTTCACAAAGAACTCCGGTTCCGTTCAACTAGAGATATCGGGACTAAAGTGTTCTATTTTTAAAATATGGTTTGCTGAACAGAAACCAAATAACACGCTTTCTCTTCCAAAATTATTATGTCAAGTATTCCTTGGGCTGTGAGCTCGTGGAAAATTAAGCTAATTATATGTGGAGGACCTTCAGAGGACATCTAATCACGTAAATATTTTCTTCACTTCCTTAAAAATTTTAAATAATAACTGAGAAGAGTGGTTTGTTGAAAACTATACGTTTTGGACTGTAAATATTTTAAGAAGCCATTTTTAAAAGTTTGAGTGGACAATACTAATTTTTGTTTTACATAATTTTTATGATTTGTAATTTCTCTTATGAATACATTATCTAAACCATGAAAATTTTCACCAACTTAATTATGATGTATCTTGAAGTTTTAAAGTGTATTTGAACCAGCTTAAATCAACTGGTCACGTGGACCAAAGGCCGGACGCATTGTCTGGTTTAACGGTGATGGGAAGTTTCTAGTTTTATATTGTAAGCACCACGTATTACCATCCACTCATGTTATATATGCATATGTACTAATTATGACAGTGTGAACTTCTTCGGTGGTCACATGATCCAAGGCGCCACTCTCGCAATAGACTAGACTGCTGATGATAGGGACATCGGAGTTCAAATCTTGGTCGGGTGTACTGAGGGTGGTTTTTCCTAAATTGTTTTATACGTTCACTCCACGTGAATACGGGAACACTCACCCTAAATTCAACCTAACTCATTAGTGTAAACTAATTAGTACAAATGGGTATAACCTCAACAGGTATACTAGTAGTACACGGTAAAAAAAATATTAAAATATCCATAGCACAGATGGGTAGTAAGATATGGGTCGAAATAATATTAATAATATAAATATTGTTATTTATGAATATATTCTGCGTGCTCTCGTCGGTTAAGCTAGCTGAGCTCATAGGCTGATAAAATCGTATAATTAGAAATTGTACGCTGAATACCCCAATAAGATAAATACTTCAACATGGAGTAAGCAGATGATTTACTTTCCAAATACACTATTTATGTGTATTTCTAGGAGGATACTATAGAGCTCGTTTGAGAAATAACTTTCATTCAGACTCCGCACGGAATCAATCCAGTCTAACATCGTTAAACTAGTTTGATTTCACTTATAAAAGTGACCATACAAAGTTGCCAACCGAATTAAACCTGTTTGACTTCATTTGTTAAGTGTCCACCCATTTTTAACAAACGACTAATATTATATTATTTTATTTGTACATTTTAAACGATCAGGAAGTTCCATGACTACCATGAACAGACGATACCACAGTTGTGACGAGTGCTTGTAATCGACAACAGAATGTGAGCATGTAAAAAATATGGTATTATTATCTTTAGTTAAAGTGTGACCTTGATTTTGTATTTTTTTTCTCTAAATAATGACATAATCATGCGTGTGTTTTTATTGAGTATCCTTGTTTCTTCCCATCGTATAACGTTGATAACTTTTTAAAAAACTATATTTTATAAAATGTACGTTACTGCCTACTCAACATTTGTGGTTCCTAGCCTTTAATACGATGTGGGTTCTAGCTAATTATTATGAAAGAATGGACGCATCGCTTGAACATGTTATTATTTGCCCTTGATTAACTTTAAAAGCCCCTTTAATTAAATGTAATAATAATAATAATAATCATATTTAGCACCGCGTCTTACTACCCGTTCGGGTTATACGCTTTAAGTACTAAATACTCTAATGGATTAGGAATTGGGAAGGTTGCATTAGAGGAAGTGAACCCGCATTTGCGTGGAGGGAGAGTGGAAAACCACCCCAGTTCACCCGACCTAGATTCGAACCTCGATCTCCCCGTCCTCAGCAGTCGAGCAGCTCAACACGACTAACCCGTTAGCCAACTACGCCACCGAGGCGGGTTAATTAAATGTAATCATTTAAAAATATATTATGTTTCGAACAAAGTTAAAATTGGATTAAATACGTGTATATTCCACCAAAAATTAATTGTATGTGCAGGCATTTTAAGACCTTTTAAGACATTTTGTTTAAGGTGGGAATGAAGGTAACATGATCCAAGGGTAGTATTTTAGCAGATTGTTTTAATAGGAAAACTTTTTTTTCGTCAAAAAGAAAAGAAAAATAATTTTTCATTAGAAAAATAGATCTCAATTTTCTTCGCATAGTGATATCGACAGTTGTTGAATATATGTCATGAGCTTAGCGGCGTTAGATGATAAACTTTTTTTATGAAAAGAAAAAGTGGTCATTAAGTTACAGGACATCTTTGACTTGACAGATATTCAACAACTGTTGATATCACCGTGTGAAGAAAATTAAATTTTTTCTACTGGAGCAATATTTGATTTATTTTGACTAAATAAATGGTTAATATTCTTTGGTGGCCATATGATCTAAGGCGTCAATCTTCCATTGGACTAGACTGCCGATGAGAGGAAAATCGAGTTTTGATACCCAGCAGTATGTACTGAGAATGATGTTTCACTCTCACTCCACGTGACTGCGGGTACACTTCCTATGGATTCAATCTTACTCATCCTTAACTCATTAGCGTAATCAGTACATATAAATACAACCTGAACAGGTAGTAAGTAAGACGTGGTGCTACTTTTTTTTATATCCTAAAGAAGCTGGTGACATATATATGTTCCTTATTTTGACCAATATCATTGCTTAAATATCCTAAAAAAGCTGGTGACATACATATGTTCTTTATTTTGACCGATATCATTGCTTAAATATCTTAAAAAAGCAGGTGACATACATATGTTCCTTATTTTGACCAATATCATTGCTTAAACATCCTAAAAAAGCTGGTGACATACATATGTTCCTTATTTATGACCAATATCATTGCTTAAACATCCTAAAAAAGCTGGTGACATATATATGTTCCTTATTTTGACCAATATCATTGCTTAAACATCCTAAAAAAAAAGCTGGTGACATACATATGTTCCTTATATCATTGCTTAAATATCCTAAAAAAAAAAGCTGGTGACATACATATGTTCCTTATATCATTGCTTAAATATCCTAAAAAAGCTGGTGACATACATATATTCCTTATTTGACCAACATTACTGCTTAAATATCCTAAAAAATCTGGTGACATACATATTTTCCTTATTTTTACCAACATTACTGCTTAAATATCCTAAAAACCTGGTGACATACATATTTTCCTTATTTTGTCCAGCATTATTGCTTCACTGTACTACAGAAGACGGGGGAAGACAACTCTAATTATCTAATCCTATGTTTCCAGCTACACTTATTGAGTGTCCCTAAGGAGCCAGTTTCGTCCAGCTTACCAGGCCTGTGGAAGTATCCCACGAACAGAGACGACGCCATCAAGTCTAGCACCTCCTGGATCAAAGGGAAACAGGCGGATGACGGGGCCGAGGGTCTTTGGAGGGTTCGCGACGACCTCTATGACCTTTCCGGCTTTGTGGACAAACATCCCGGAGGCGCTGAGTGGCTGGAGATTACCAAGGTGAGATTTTTGCGTGAGTTAAGAGCTGGTCTTGAAATATTGGCCGAGAGAAAAAAACATCCTGTAGGCGCTGAGTGGCTGGAGATTACCAAGGTGATATTTCACGAGAACTGGTCTTGAATCATTGATTAAGAAAAAATCCCAACCGCGACGTCTACAAACAGAGTTTTTTTTAAATCGATGCTAATTTAATTATTCGCTAGGATTTTCCTTATTTAACTTCAAGGCTACAACAGTGACAGTAAAAGACATGAGACTGTGTTTTCCCCTTAGAATGAATCAGAAGTCGCGAGAAATAGTTTACGTTACTCAGAATCATGTTATGGTATTTTTTTTTCTCTCTCTCTCTCAACCACTTAGGAGAGAGAAGTAGCCTACAGTAGGTGTGATTGACAAATAAAAAAAACTAGCGAAAGATTTTTATTAATGTCGACGTTTCATAACCCCTTGAAACAGAAAAAGTTGTTTTCTCGGTATCATCTGTCAGTCTGTCTGCCTGTATCTAGACCTAGAGCAGAAAACATTTCATCGATGGGTCTAAAACTTGCTATCCAAGGTTTCTATAAGGCTATTTCGAGGAATTTTTGGAATTAAATATCGAACACTAAAATTAAACGTAATTTATTTATGAGCCAAAATAGTAAACAAAGATCTTTAAGTTTTTGAAATCCGATTTAAATAATTTTAATTACTAATTATATATTCAGCCACTGTTTAAAATTACAAACAAAATTAAGACTATCCCTTACCTATGAAAATGACTTTGAGAGTGCCTTAAATAAGCGGAAACTTCCAATTTTGATATTTTCTCCGAAACTATTTGCGATACGAAATAACATATAATTGTAAAGTTGTAATAATATTAAAACTAAAAAACTTTTTATTTGAAATATATTTTTATGAAACCAACAGTTTCTGAGGTATTGGCAAATATATATATATTATATATATATATATAATGAAGTATTAATAATGGGATTTTTTTTAATTAATATGTTTCTGTAAGAATGTATATTTTTTCCCTGTATTTTTTTAAAAATAAATCACAAAAACATTATTGTGTTTACACCATATTGAATGTTTACATTATTAGAATTAGGGATGAGAAAGGTAGAATTTAGAGGAAATGTAACATCACATACGTGGTTGGAGAGTGGAAAACGATTTATAAATAAAAACTCAATTCATCCAACCGGGATTTGAACCTTGATCTCTAATATTTTTGGTGTTAGAAATCCATACAAATGCTAAAGAGACACTTTAGAGCATACGAACCCTAATGAGGGTAATTAAACACGCAACGTACTATCGTTATTTTACCCGATACTCTAGCAGTTAGAGGAGGAACAAAATGGGTGGGCGAGCGACTAAAAAGTAAAATAGAACACATCGGTTGTAATGAGAAGTGGCCAGACTGGAGCGAGTGACCGAACAAAGCGCTCGAGCCGGAACAGTCTAATTTACAGGCGCTGGGGCAATATTATTGTATGTTAGTTCATTGAGTGGTAGGATAACTTCTCATTTTGACATGATATTTGACGTTTTTATAGTTATCGATAGGTTTGCACACTTGCTACTAACAGCCTATATTAATAGGTAAGATCATAAACCATATATATATAACTGATATGTTAAAATACTTCAATAGTATAAATGAAGTAGGCCATTACAAATAAGAATCCCCACTAGCGCAGATAGAGGATGGTAAAACCACAACAATAAATCACTTGTAAAAAACCATCCTCATTTAACTGAGCCAAGTTTCGAACCTTTGCCTCATCGTCAACAACTATATAGAGCTATCTGCTAAGCAAACGTTCGTTCGCCAGTTTGGCCACCCAGTCGCTCACTCGCTCGTCAGCCTGGCCGAACTATAAGCTAGACTACCGATTACGGGGAGTTTGAGGTTCGAATATTGGTTGGGTTTACTGAGGGTGGTTTTTCTAAAATATTTTTCCACTCTAACTCCACGAAAATACAGTTATACCTTCTCTACATATACACAATTCTAATCCCTAAAATACCCGCCTCGGTGGCGTAGTTGGCTAACGCGCTTGTCGTGTAGAGCTCTACTGCTGAGGACGGGGAGATCAAGGTTTGAATCTCGGTCGGGTGAACTGGGTTCCTAAATGGTTTTCCACTCTCCCTCCACGCAAATGCAGGTTCACTTCCTCTAATTCAAACTTCCCAATTCCTATTCCATTAGAGTAATTAGTACTTAAAACGTATAGCCCGAACGGGAAGTAAGACGTGGTGCTAAATATTATTATATTATTATTAATCCCTAAAAGCATTAGCTTAATTAGTACATTACTTTATAACCCAAACGGGTGTTAAGACGCGGTGCTATAAATAAACTACCTGTAGTTTTATAAACACACCCTCTAACTTAAGGGTAGAAACTACCTGTAGTTTCATACCCACACCCTCTATCTTAAAGGTAGAGAACAACCTGTAGTTTCATACCCAAACCCTCTATCTTAAGGGTACAGACATCACAGAAGCATTCGAAGCTCACCACCTGAACCCTTCAACCGAGAAACATTTGAAACAGCTCCATGTGAGGAGGGCCAAGTCCCAAAGAAACTCCCCTTACACCTTTAGAGAGGACGGCTTCTACAAGACGCTGAAGAAGAAGGTCCGCGTGGTCCTAGGTGACGACTATTCAGGACCAACGTTCGAGTCGAAGCTCATCACCGACCTTTTGTTGACGGGGACCTTGGTCTCCACTGTCCTCTCAGCTGCGTTCCGGAGTTACGGTCTTGCGGTGGTATCGGGTTCCTTCCTCGCGTTGACAGCCATAGCAGCCCACAACTTCTTCCACCAGAAGGACAACTTCAGGATGTACTACTTCCACCTGTGCTTTTTGTCCTCCAGGTAAAAGCGCCCCATCTGTTGGTCAGTGTTCATTGTGTTTGTCATTTCCCCCAGAATCCAGAATCTAGAGATAGCCCGAGCGCTACTTCTGGGACCGTCCTTAGAGTTAGCCCCAAATTTCTATAATCAAAAATTACTTTCACTCACCCTCGTCAGTGGTCGAATGGTCTATGACATTACTCTCGTGTTAGTCTGGCCCACTGATGATCGGGAGATCGGGGTTATAATCTTGGTCGGGTCTACTGAGGGTAGTTTTCCCTAAATGGTTTCCCAATCTTATTCCACGCAAATACGGGTAGATTACCTTTAGAAGTCTTACTTCCTCATCTCTACACCATTAGAGTAATTTATCATTTAGGATACGTATAATCTGAACAGGTATTAAGACGCGGTGATTAAAAAACTTACTTTTTCTTGGTAACGATTTTAAACCTAACCTAAATATCTTTATTAAACCACCCCAATCTCAAATAAATCTGGAGTTAGCCTATTGACACACATTGGTGGATTTAAAAAATGTGTGCTCCTAGGCACAATTATAATATGCCCCCCCCCCCC
>CABEEJ010003742.1:51074-76405 GCA_901482245.1 Timema douglasi
CAATATAGATGGCTAGCATGCGATCTATCTCTAGCCATCTCCAGATTATTGCCCGATCACCCATCTCACTTGGTTTATCAGTAACCCCCCTTTGTGTGCGCATTCTAGGAAGGACATGGACTGGGGGTTGTTCCAACTAGACGCCGTCAGGGAGAGGAAGGAAGTTATGTCCTGCACCTTCTTGGCACTCGTCAGTTTCGGCCACCACGCGCTCCATCATCTGTTCCCCTCCTTGGACCACGGGAGGCTACAGCAGCTCTACCCCGCACTAGAGGATACCTGCAAGGAGTTCGGGATCCCTTTCGAGGTGTCCACCGTCTGGGAGATGTTGTCCGGGCAGTTCAGACAACTGGCCAGGACGGAGCCCAACCCTTTACCCCCGGGACATCAACACAGATGACAGGAGAACCGCGTGGAGGATAGGGACATCTCGCATCAATAGTGGAAACGATAGCCTTATTACTATTAGACAGTGCATCAAATATATAGTCAACTACTTGCTCTCCGAATGCCAGCACAGATGACAGAAGAGCTGTGTGGAGGATAGGGACATCTCGCATCACTAGTGGGAACGATAGACTTATTACTATTAGACAGTGCATCAAATATACGGTCAACCACTTGCCCAGGGACGTCGACACAGATGACAGGAGAGTCTCTTGTAGGATTGGACATCCATCACCAATAGTGGAAACAATAGCCTTGACAGCACATCACATGTAGTACAGTTAACCCCTCGCATCGGTATACAGCACGCCATGATTGTATTGTCTAATTTTCTCATGACAAAGAGGTTGGGATTTAAAATTACAGCCAGGTGTACTGAGCGTGGTTTCCCCTCAAATAGCTTCCTACTCTCTCCTTCTTCAAGAATATGGCTACGTTATTTATTAAATCTTTTTATCTCATCTCTACATCATTGGCATTGTTAAAATATAGTTATACCGGAAGTGTAGTAAGATAAGATCGACAAAAATAACGAGAAAATAATATTTTACTGCGACACGCAACATACTGTCCTAAAATGGCGTCACGATAACAAGTATATAGTGTTCGCTCCTAGATCAGGATTAGGTACTACTGATGCGATGACTAGAAGTAATAAGTCTCCATAAGTACAGTGAATGTTACGTTACAGTAAGATGTACATGAATTTCTAACTTCAGAAAGGGAGCATGTCCATAAAAATAATATTTTCATGAGAAAAAACGAACTATTTTTCAGGTGTCTTGGCTAATAAAAATTATAGAAAAAGGATAGAGCAATTTTAGTGGAATCTTATTTTGATTTAAATCATAATATCTGCCTGTACTTAAATTAAGGTAGGTTTGGAAAACATTTTCAGTAATGAACATGTTCCCTTTTTACGGTAAATGAGCTATGTTAAATAAAGATAATAGCCAATATTGGAGAAAAAAATACAGTCTAATTTTCTTATAATTCTAAGATAACATGTTTGATTCAATTATCTTCATCTGGGTTGCCTCAAGATGTAACAAGCCATGGTATGATGTTTTCCCAAAATGTGATTCTCTCTTTGGGCAAGTAGCCAGAGATTTCCTTATGTCCTTCATTTTCACGGTATTGATGGGTTTCCTTCCTGTATAATCCTGTTTGTCTGTAAGTTTAAGTTTTGGTTCAGTTTTTTAAATCTTCATGTTTCATACACGATTACTCTAATAGATATACTTCACTGTACATATAAGTGAGCCTCAGAGGAGAAAGGCAGGTCATGGTACTTTGAAATTGCAAAATATATTTTCTTGTCCCTACTTACTTTTTTTCCATAAAAGTCATTACTGAGAAAGATTTTCTTATAAAATATGTGCTACCAAGCTTTGAAGTTTGTAATTGGTTCTGTTTTGATTCCAACTACATCAAATTTATCTTGAATTTTTGATGCTACTTTGATTAAGTCAACTACTTACAGTGTAATATCTCTCCTTCCTTTTCAGTTTCCTTCTAATTATGCCAAAATCTCTACCAGCAGGCACGAAAGAATGTCCTTACAATGTAAAAAAAAAAATCAACAATATTTTCTTAAATTATTTTATTTCACAGAGAACCACCAGAAATTGCACGGTCGAATTATTTTTATTTTGGCCTATACAGTTGTCAAAAAAAAAGGTAGAGTTTTTCAACACTGGGGTTTATTTGATTTTCACTGTACCAGGTCATCCGAGACCTCTAAGAAAACAAAAACAATCGTTTCCAAATCATAATACAGTCTGGCCACTAGCCACTATAAGTATAGTGGCCAGATAAGTTAACTATACATAAAAATAAAAAACATAAAGGACTTGTTCCTTATCTGCGGTAACAAATATTTTTGAGGTGACGTCACACAATGCTAATTTACTGAAAATATTTCATTTGTGTCGTAAACGATGCGTATATTCAGGCTCATCGGCTTGGGCACCAAAGGAACCTGGCCCAGCTTCGAAACATTTTATTCTCATTTTGGTCGAAAATATAAATGTTTTAGCGAAATGGAAGAAAAGTGCAATTTAATAATAAATTTAAATTAAGTGCAACTAACTACCACTATTTAAAATTGAGTGTATGAACAATACAAAAGAGTGAAGACTACGCCTTAAGGCAATTTAAATATTGGTGTCTTAACGGAAGAGGTTAAATATCATAAACTAAAGTGATGTACAAGACAGGCATTTATAAATCTACTATGCAGTCCCTAAAACTGCTCAACAAAATAACAGAACTCAACACTGCAGATTTATTTCCAAATGTATGTGTTGCTTTGCGCACATTATGCACACGCCCAGTTTCTGTTGTTCAAGCAGAACAATCTTTGAGTGTGCTTAGCAAAATAAAGAACTGCTTGGGATCAACAAATACTAATTGGTCTGGAAATATTATCCATTGAAACAAGACTTGCATGGTCATTGAATTTTGACTCCATCATTCAAATGTTCGCTGATAGAAAATCTCTAAAGGCGAATTTTAAATTACTCTGTTTTATTCTAAATTGTTAAGTCTTAACTAAATGGTTTAATTAAAAAAAAAAAGAAAACCTGAGAATAAATTAAAACATAAATTCAATCAAAAGGTAAGACTTTGATTTAAAGTTATTTCTTACAATTTTCAATTTAAAATATGTGTTGCAAATATGTGTATTCGTTGTATTTCTAAAATTATTGTGCATACTTGGATGGTACAGTAGCCCCATGGCTTCTTTGGTGCTGACTGACAGCTTACAGCTGACTTCTGACAGTCAACATTTAGGTATATACCTAAAATTTTGACCGTCAGAAATGACAGCTGCTAAACACATATTTTTGCAGATCATATGGTTCAACGTAGGGATACATAATTTGGTCTGGTAAATTTTAAAAGCTTTTATCTGTCAGCTGTGAGCTGTCAGTCAGCACCAAAGAAGCCATCGGGCTACTGTAGCTATGTTATCTTGGGAAAAACTCCTGGAATAATTTTCTTAAAATCTTTGTTAAACATTATGTACTAGTTTTGCTATTTAGGTAGTAATATAATCTCTGAAAAGTGCAACGTCTTTGAGGTTTCTTTTTATGAAGATTGTGAGGGGTCTGAAAATTTGCGCATCAGAGTGATGGAAAGGGGGCCCGACAAATGTATTTGGCCCGGGAGCCTTGGTGGCCCTCAACGGCACTGCGTATATCTAAGTAGAACATGACTTTGTAAATAACTTAATTTACGTATTTTGTGGACATGTTTCCTTCTTGCAGTTAGGAATTCATATTTTTCTGCACTGTACCTCACTACCCGTTCGGGTTAAACGCTTGTTATAATAATAGTCAAATGTTGGTCGTAGCTATCGCAAGTTTCAGTGACTAGGCAAACATAAGCTAGCAATAATAAAAATATTGTTTAAATACTCATAAGATATCTCAAGGTTCCTTTGTAGTGTAAGAATGTTGAAATGTAAAACAACAAATTTTTTAAATATTTAAAAGAGACAGCGCCATAACTTAACATTGTGAAACTATAAGAAAATATGTTTCTTATTAATTCAACTTTAAATGTTTCAATGTTTCCTCTAAAAACTGTATTTGTAAACTAAAAAACTATATTTTCGTGAATACATTACGGTTTATAAAGACCAAGCTAGAGCAATAGATTCAAGTTATTGTCCTCCAGATATTTTATCACCTCGCTTCTCGCTACCCTTTTAGGTTGTACACTTATGAAGTAATTACTGGCACACTAATGGTTCTAGGAATAGGAAAGGATATATTTTAGAGGAATTTTACTTACATTAGCTTGGAGGGAGAGTGAAAAACCATTTACGGAAAGCCATCCTCAGTCCACCGGATCGAGATTCGAAACTCAATCTCGCTGTCAACCGCAGTCAAATCTACTGCAAGATTAGTGCCTTAGACCATACGGCCAACAAACCGGGTTGTATTACACTTGTAAATATATCTGAATATTTATATCTCTCTAAAATAATCTGTTCTGAACCAAACACACTTAAAAAATTTAAATGGTTGGGATTATATCTAGAATATGATTGTTTAAATATTTCACAAATCCTATAAATAGATATTAAAGTATTGGTAGTAAGCTTAGATAGTAATACTTAAATACAGTAGCCTCGTGGCTTCTTTGGTGCTAACTGACAGCTCACAGCTGACATCTGACAGTCAGCATTTAGGTATATACCTAAATTTTGACCGTCAGAAGTGACAGCTGCTAAACACATGCATTTGCAGATCATATGGTTCGGCGTAGGGATACATAATTTGGACTGGTAACTTCTCAAAGCTTTTAGCTGTCAGCTGTGAGTTGTTAGTCAGCACCAAAGAAGCCATGGGGCTGTAACAAAGCGTGACGACCCTAGCCGCACGCGACAGTCGCACGGGGTGTTTTCCAAGACGCGAATCCAGCCTCAGTTGCAAGTCGTTTTCGAGATGGATGAGAATACAGGTTATTCGAAGGACGGAAACTTTTTGAATATTCGAGGAAGAAGCTGGCGAGATAATTTTAAAGTGGTTGTACAGCAGAAGTATTATTATTAGCACCGCGTCTTACTACACGTTCGGGCTATACGCACTTACGCTAATGTGTAATGGTAGGGTGATTGTGAGATGGAATGAAGGACCTACACTTTAACGTGGAATCCGAACCACGGTGGAGGCCTGGCATTCCCCAAATTCACAAGATGTCTTGTCAGAGGTGAAGGAAGGGTTTGGTAAACACAGCAGAAGTAAAATACTGAAGGTGATCACATGCGTCCATGTCCTTGTACGTCGGATGTTTTAAATAGTACACGCATGGATGTTGAGATACTAACTCACACAGCATAACATCCTGTGAATGGGTCATTACCACCTCCAGTTTTTATCGTTTAAACATTTTAAAATAGATTAACACGCAAAATTAAATAACAAAAATACATACTGTCGTTACAACTCTAGCCCTGTCGCTGTGGCTCTAGCCGCAAGCACTGCTCACGCCACAAGTTATGCGACATGTGCAAACCACTGTCTTTTCTATGGTGCAAACACGGTCTCGTGTCACAGACACAATTCAAACTGCGCATGCGTGACTCTAACCGCAGTCGCAGGTAACTGTCGCAGCTTGGACAACGCTCCTTAAGAGTGAAATTTTTCCCAAACTATATAGTTACCATTATTATTATTAATATTAGCACCGCGTCTTACTACCCGTTCGGGTTATACACACTTACGCAATGCATGGTAGGGTGATTGTGAGATGAAATGGAGGACCTACAGTTTAACGTGGAATCCGAACCACGGTGGAGGCCTGGCATTCCCCACAATTCACAATATGTCTTGTCAGAGGTGAAGGTTGGTGATAAGATAAATCTATGCCGGGACCGAGGATTGAACCCCGGACCCCAGCACAGAAGTCCAACACCCTACACCTAGACCGCCAGGTCACCAACTATATAGTTGACCAGGTGATACCGTACAGATATAAACAAAATATTGATTTAGTTTCATCTATCTATCGATAATTCAGTAAGGATTTAAATATTCGTTTGAATACTGTATGGAAATTGTAGGAAGTCGTAGGAAGATGGGAAATGGCCCATTTTACATAGCTAAAGCTTCCAGAATCCTGGTGTATTTATTTAACTGATTTTCTAGTGAATTTAATATAATGTTCCACCCCCAAAAAATTGTTTTTTTTGGTATTGATATAGCGAGTTGGGATAGGTGGTTTAAAAAGCTTCACCGTGTTTTGAAGGAGTAAAATCTACGTTTTACTTGAAATTAAACACCAACAATTCAAAACTTATGGAAAGATTTTAGCCTTTGACGAGTAAACATTTAACAAGAAATTCGGGTGAAGCTTCATTTTATCTGACTTCTTTCAATATAAAATTTTGATTGCATTTTAGAACAATATTCTTCAAACATCCATGCAATTGTCTACTACTGTAATCCTAAAAAGTTTGAAGTTTGCATTTTTTTTAGTGTTAATTCAAAGCGTTCAGCTATTGACATGTGATTTACAAACATATTGTACTTTTAAATAACATTTACTTAACACTACAAGATCATTGTGTTTGAATATGTATTCTACCATCACAGAAGTACATATTTTACCATTTTATATATACAAATAATATACAACCAATTTAAAGGTGAATAGATTTTATTAATTAGATACAGTGAATTATGTTCAAGGAAACCAATGGATAAAATATTGTAAATATATTATAGGCCTATAGTAAAACAATAAAAATATAAAGTATAGAGATTGGTTTTGTGAAGAATTGGTATTGTTATTTAAATAGTCACTATATTGTTCTGGACTTTTTCCCAAGGAGTTGTTTGCATTGATAATTTTAACACATGGTACATTGACCGGCTTAATCCAACGTATTGATATGATAAAGGTGGTATAGAAAAAAGCTCACTCACTTTTACTCAATGAGAGGATAGGGGGAATGAAGTGATAAATAACATGTGCAGATATCGAACAAGTGACAAGTCAACAAAGTTTGTGTTCAAAATGGAAGTACACTAACCAAAATCGTGACAACACAATGAAAGACAAACTTCCATCTCTTTAACGATGCTTCAGATGAGAACACCATATATTTCCTGATAATAGGCTTAGCCTTATGTGCAGTATTTCCAAGTCATGTGAGGCTTTTGAAAATTGTAATTCCTTAGTTTTCATTGCTCTACTCTCAATATACACTCACACAAGGATTTATGTTAGTTACTGCTGATGTGTATATCACGTGACAAGAACAATTGATGGATGCAACTTGAGGTGGGATGAAAGAGAACGCTGGCTTGATCCAGTATTCTTGTAGTTTTTATACAAAAAAAAAAAAATATTTTGGACCAGTATAAAAAAATATTTCTTAGATATAGATGTTTAGTTTAATTTCATAAACATAACAATCTCAAAAGTTCTGGAGTATTTGTCATTGATATCGTGATTTCTGAACATAACGTTTATTTTCCATTTAATAAAAGGTTTTATTCAAATGTCATGATTTCCTTGTCAAATATTCAAAAGCTGTTGAAATTACTATGTGTAGAAATTAAAATTAACTGTATCCATTGCAGCAAGATTTGATTTATTTTATCCAAATTATTAAAAAATATATGCCTTGGATCGTGTTCCCTTAAATCCATATTTGAGGTATTTTTGCATTTATTAAAAAGTGCCTTTCTCTTGGTCAAAATAAATTAAATAATTCTCCAGTAGAAAACATAGAGTTTAATTTTCTTCTCATGGTGAACTTAACCATTATTCTTGATTATCTCTTAAGGTTGTCCTGGAATTTAATGGAAATATTTCCTCTTAGTTTAAAAAAAATTATCATCTAATGCCACTATGCTGATGACAGATATTCAACAACTGTTGATACCAACATGTGAATAAAATTAAAATCTATATTTTTACTTGATAAATATTTTATTTATTTTATCAAAAAACCGTTTTGCTATAAAATCTTCAAAAACACTGCCCATAGCCTGTCTTCCATTCCACCCCATCTTAAACGTCGCATCAAAATTTTCAATCTGAGCAACTGTTGCTCTGGTAGTGAATCGTTTACCCTGTAAGGTAGCAAGCAAGCTTACCTTGCATTATTCCACTATGGTTTAGCTTATAAAATAGGGGCATAGTATAATCCATCAAGTTAAGACCTTTAGGGGTATAAGTAGTGTACATTTAACCATATGACAAGCTATTATCCAAGGATAGTGATAATATTTATAATATGTTATGCTACCATTGTTTGGAATATAACATTTTGACCTCACTCCTCAGCTCTAGGGCTTGTACCCGGGAGGGTGAGGGTTGGGGGTCGTCCTGGCCAGCTGCTGGAACTGACCACTAAGCATGTCCCAGATGCTCTTTTCCTCATACTCTATGCCAAACTCCTTGCAGGTCTCCATCATGATGGGGTACAGCCTCTCCAGGCGGCTGTGGTCAACCGTGGGGAACAGGTGATGCAAGGCGTGATGGCCGAACTGCGTCAGGGCCAGGAACAGGTTGCTTTGTATGTCTGGTCGGTCTCTCAAGGTGTCCAGTTGGCCTAAGCCCCAGTCGGCGTCTTCCCTGCAGCGGTAAATGACAAAGTTCCCTTTCACGTCAACACGGGAAGGAAAGGTAAGAAAAAAACAGGCCCTTTGAATCAAAATCAGCTTGAGGGAAAAGTTTGGGTGGGGAGGAGGGTGTACTTTTAATAAATTGCTGTCTATTCACCAGGATTAATCAATTTAAAACAAGGGTTTTCAATGAAGTGTAAAACTTATGTATCCCTGACCGGATTTCACCCTTGTTCTTAGCTTACCTTCCAGCTTTTTATCTTTTGCCTCATTAGGCCAAAACTTGGGAAGTTCAATGCCTCTCTTCTAGCCTTGCTGATTCAACGGATCTGAGTGATAATGCATTAACAATAGAAAGATCAACCAAATAAAACAATTTCTCAATCCTCAATTAGATTAAGCGTGGCCACAGGAATGTTTGAAGTTGGACAATAATTCATTTTTTTTTTTTTTAAAAAAGACCTATCTTGGAATGTCTGCTTTCATGAAGACATCTGGATGATGATGGGCACCATTTATACCAATAAGTATGAACAAGAAAACGAAATTGTTTCGAAAGGACCTACCCTGGAGTGTCCCGTTCCACGAAGACGTCTGGATGATGATGATGTGCTCCATTTATGCTAATGAGTCTGAATAAGACCACTGAATTGTTTTGAAAGGACTTACCTTTGAGTGGTTCCATCCATGAAGACGCCTGGATGATGAGGCTTGCCAATTCATAAAGATGAGTCAGGACATGAAAGCTGAATTGTTTCTAAAGGACTTACCTTTCAGTGTCTTCATCCATGAAGACACCTGGACAATGATGCGTGCCAATTCATAAAGATGAGTCAGGACAATAAAGCTGAATTGTTTCAAAAGGATTTACCTTTGAGTGTATCCATACATGAAGACATTTGTACTATGATGCGTGCCATCTATGAAGATGAGCTTAGACAAGAAGGCTGAATTTTTTTTTCGGAAGGACTTACCTTGGGGTGTCTCCGTCCATAAAGACGTCCGGATGATGATGGGCGCCATTTATGCCGATGAGACCGAAGAAGAAGCTGCCAGCGATGAGGATCCAGGACCAAGTGACCAATGTCTGCAGAAGACCGCTTCCACTCAGGAAGTACATCAGTGAAGGGAGGATGAGTGGAATCATGTCACTCTTACGCACGTTATCCAGGTAACCATGGAAAATTAGGGACAGTCTTCAACAGAAATATGTCTACAGGTAGAGCTCACCAAACATGTTGTGTTACCTTTAAGACTGAAAGTAATAAAAGTTTTCCTTAAAAATAATTGAATAAACAAAACTCACAAACGTGTTTATGTCACACCTATGTTTTTATAAACAAACACGATGTTTTTATTATTTAGCACCGCGTATTACTACCCGTTCGGGTTATACGCTTTAAATACTAACTACGCTAATGGATTAGGAATTGGGAAGGTTGAATTAGAGGAAGTTGACCCGCATTTGCGTGGAGGGAGAGTGGTATATCATTTAGGAAAAACAACCCACAGTTCTCCCGACCAAGATTCGAACCTCGATCTCCCCGTCCTCAACAGTCAAGCTCAACACGACTAGTGCGTTAGCCAACTACGCCACCGAGGCAGGTAAACACGATGTTAATCTGCTATCCTCCCAGTGGATTGCCGACTTCCTAACAATTCTATTACTTTACTTTTTAAAACACCGCGTCCTACTACTGGTCAGGAATATATGCATTTAATCACACTAATAGAGGAAAGAGTAGGGTAAAATTCGGAATAAATGTACCGTGGGGAACCAATTAAGAAATTAAGATTCTTGAACAAGATTCAAACTTTTACAGATCTGCTATCAGTTAAATCATACTAGACTATCATAAACTTTTGTCCACGTGATTCACAGGCAACTAAAATATTTTTACAACACAATATCAACATATTAAAGTTATATTTATTAAGTTATAGTGATGGTAACATTAAAATCCAAACTTAGGTTTCTTATGAGAGTCATACATTTAATTATTTCCTCTATATAAAATTGTTTATTATTTAAAAAATTAAATATGCCTATACACGAGGTAAAATAAAAGAGTAGGGCTCGAGCCTTTGTGCAAAGTCTTGGAGCTAAAACACTTTTCTAAGAAAGTTTCTAAACCATATTACTTCACCTCTATGACTGAATCATAATTTTAAAAAAATCTGCGTATAACCCGAACGGGTAGTAAGATGTGGTGCTAATAATAATAATAATAATAATAATAATAATAATAATAACATAACTAAAATAATTAATTTTAGTCACCACCTCGGAGAGAAAGTATGGTGATCGTAAAAAAAAAATCTCGAGATTTGGATAAATGTCAACTTTTCATGACTCCCTGAAAAAATAAATGGTATGGAACTCTGCACGGACTTTCTCGCTCTATTGTTTAAAGATGGAGATATTTACTCAAAATTCGTAATATAATAAACACTAGCGAACCCGAGAAAAATTTGCGCTATACATACGTAGATCATTTTTTGACTCACGTTTTTAAATTTGATAATTTTATTTTTAAATAATTAACATATTCATTTGTATAGGACCAATAAAAAATATCGATATTTGGTCCCCAATCGTCAACACTCTGTACAAAAATTTTGAATGTATCAATATATTTGCCAATATTTCAGAGAAACTATTGGTTTTATAAAACTATATTTCAAATAAAAGCTTTTTATTTTTCATGGTACTAAAATTTTACAAGCATAAGTTATTTAGAATCTCAAATAATTGCGGAGATAACATAAACTTTTCTTCTGTAAAGTACCCTAAAAGTAATTTTCATGGGAAAATGAAAAAAAAAGCTATTTTGTTTATAATCCTAATCAATGCCTTGATACGAATTTTGATCAAAATCGTTACAGACTATTTTGAGATAACAGAATTTTTCTATTTTCACCCTTTAATAAACTAATCTTAGTTTTAGGGTTATACACACAGAAAGACGGTGTTGCAAAAACAACTTTTTAAGAGTTCAGGGGGTCGTGAGACGTCGACATCCATCTACAACTCGGGTTGGATTTTTTTTACGGTCATAATACTTTACCTTGAAGTTTTGGAAAAGTAAAATATATATACATATACTTGAGATTTGCTTGAAAACAACCGGTTTAATAAAAATATATTTCAAGTAAAAGATATTTACTATAAATAGATATTCATGTATGCAATGATAATTAGTTTCATATCCCAAATACTTACGGAGATACGATTAAAAATTAGAATCTACGCATCAGAACAGGACCTTTAAAGTCATTTTGACGAAAAATCGAGAGTAGCCATTTGCAACATTGATTAAAGCTTAGAAATAAAATTTAAAATCGATTTATTTCTCTTTTCATCCTTAAGAAACTACCCTTAAGTTTGGGGTTGAATTAGACAGTATGTATATATACTGTCTAATTCAAGTGTTTGAAAATGAATTTGATTATTATGCTTTTAGGTAGACAAAGATGTTTCTTTTTTTCCCTAAAAGTGTTCCTAGTCCCTAATGCTACAGAGTAAGTAACAGTATATATTATTTAATTTATGGTCTTTGGTGTAGTTCCTCTACAACAATGTATAGACCTATTATTAATTTCGCTTCACAAATATTACGAGTTTTGATATTAAATATATATTTTAAGATAAAGGCAAGAGAAACTATGTGCACTGCACCGTATCATTTATTAAGAACGTAATACGGTTCAGTCATTGAGCTGAAGTAATATGGTTTGGAAATATTCTTGACTATCACATCTTCGTAAAATATTGTACGTGCTTTATTACCTGATAATTAACTGGCCATGGAACATGGAGCTGTATATGAGGGGACTCCATAGCCAAGAACCATATCTCTGTAGGGTGCTTTTTGACTCATACGGCAGCCATTGCAGAACAGGTTCCATCATGGACACTTCAAGATCCAACATCGTGTTTGGATATAAATGATGGCTCAGAGCATGGCTAATCCTCCAGTCTCTGGAGGAGAAGATATAATTTCCATGATTTCCACAAAATATAGTATTGAATAACAATAGTTAGAGCACTTAGCAAATCCTAGAATTTATGAAAATATTAAATACAATCATTTTATATTATATATTAATTTTTGTTACCACATCTTATTTAGCAAATTTTGAGTCAAAGCTGAATCAATATTACTTATAACATTTTATAAAAGCTCCGAAAATATGTATTAAGGAGCGTATGATATTTATTTTGAACTTAAAAATGTGTTATCAAATTAAATATACCTAAATAAAAGTAAATGTTGTTAAATATGGAGAATTTATGTATTTAGAATTTTAGTTTACGGTTTTATAAATATATAAAATCAAAATGTCCGTCTTATCTTTACTCCGAATTGAATAATATATTTTACATTCATAGCTTCAAGTCACCAAAAATATCGTACCCAGGCATCGAACGAAACACTTAGAAAAATCCTTTAACTATCAAACGGCTAAGATTTGGAATGTTTTAACGACAGAAAAAAAAGCTTCAAAATTAGTGGTTTACTATTTAAGGAAAAGGTAGAAGGATCATTTTGTGAGCACTCAAATTTTTTAAAACGACTATACATTCAATTTTGTGCATAATAAATATACACCCTTTGAATTAAGTTTAAATATTAAGATTCAATTATATTACTACTCACCTCGTGCACAGTATCGCCATGACTTCTTTGGTGCTGACTGACAGCTCACAGCTGACTTCTGACAGTCAACATTTAGGTATATACCTACATTTTAAATGTCAGAAGTGACAGCTGCTAAACACATGTTTTTGCAGATCATATGGTTCAGCATAGGGATACATAATTTGGTCTGGTAACTTTTCAAAGCTGTAAGTCAGCACCAAAGAAGCCATGGGGCTACTGTAGTATCTAACATAATGTTAGCATAACTATCTCTCAGATTGCAAGACCAGCCATGAGATGACACTAGTAGGGTATAATAATAATAATAATTATTATTATTATATTTAGCACCGCGTCTTACTACCCATTCGGGTTATACGCTTTAAGTACTAATTACTCTAATGGATTAGGAATTGGGAAGGTTGAATTAGAGGAAGTGAACCCGCATTTGCGTGGAGGGAGAGTGGAAAACCATTTAGGAAAAACCTCCATCAGTTCACCCGACCGAGACTCGAACCTCGATCTCCCCATCCTCAGCAGTCGAGCTCTACATGACTAGCGCGTTAGCCAACTACGCCACCGAGGTGGTTTGTAGGGTATAAATAAATAAATAGGACAAAGAGTATTCAACCCGATGGTTTATCCTGTTGTGTATCCCATACATTCTGAGCTGGGAATGAACTCAGCCTTTCGGCCAGCAAGCACTGCCCGCACTGGAATAAAGCAAATGTCCTGAAATTGTGGTAGCTTACAGCTTGCTCCCCCACACTTGATTTCTACGAACGAACGCGAAAGAGCCTACAAATTTCGCCAGGAAGGAATATTATGTCAAATTCAACATGAGACTAACGCCTTTATTTCGCCTTCAAAATAAGTCATGACAAAGAATTTAAACGTTAAGTTAAAATTAATTGACCTCGGCTGGGTTATAACCCGTGAACATCGGGTCCTGATGATTGCTAGTACTTTATCCGAAGACTACAAAGGCCGACTAATAATGTAATGGATAAATAAATATAGCACAGGTCCCGATCCGTTCTCCCGTTCCTGTTCCCATCTAAAGGTAAGGATGTAGGGAATGCGAGTTAAGGGAAGGGCTTTTGTAGTTTTTAAAAGTTGTTGAATATCTGTCATCATGAGCATAGCGGAATTAGACGAGAAACTTTTTAAATAAAGAGAACCAGTTGTCATTAAATTCCAGGGCATTCTTGACAGATATTTAACAACTGTTGATATCTCTATGTGAAAAAATCCTCTTGTGTTTATATTTGAGCAATAATTGATTTATCTTGGCCATAAAATGCTTTTATATAAACACTGTAAAAAAACTGCCCTTAATTAGAGTTCCCTAGCTCCCCACCTTACCAACATACAACTTTCTTCTTACTCGCTAAGCAGAACGCTAGTATGTTACAGTGGGTTTTTTTCAGAGTGCATTAATTTTTTCTCCTATATTAAAAATGTCAAATTATAATCATTGATACCTGGACGACATGAGGCAGAGGTCGAAGTAATACATCCTGAAGTTGTCCTTTTGATGGAAGAAATTGTGCGCGGTGATGACAGTGAAACAGAGGAAGAGTCCCGACAGGGTCGCCAACCCAAAGCTACCCCACGACGTCGCGAGGACGGCCGTGGTCAGGGCTACCAACAACAGGAGGTCGGCGTACACTTTGGACATGTTCACCTGAAAACATAAGACATAATGTTGGTCCTTATGCTGGGATAGAAAGGAGTGAGTGCTCTGGTCGGTATTTTTACACTACTCTTCAGAGAAAAACTAATTTTGGACCAAACATAAATAAAACATCACTCCAGTAAGCCTACAAAAGTTTAATTTAATTTTCTACCCAAACTAATATCAGTTTTTGAATATATCATGGGCATAACATAATTTGAACATAATATATGACATCCCTAATAATCTGCCCTACAATCGTCAGTACCCGCCTCGATGGCGTAGTTGGCTAACGCGCTAGTCGTGTAGAGCTTGGCTGCTGAGGACGGGGAGATCAAGGTTCAAATCTCAGTCGGGTGAATTTTTTTTTCCTAAATGGTTTTCCACCCTCCCTCCACGCAAATTTGGGTTCAATTCCTCTAATTCAACCTTCCCAATTCCTAATCTATTAGCGTAATTAGTACTTAAAAGCGTATAGCCCGAACGGGTAGTAAGACGCGGTGCTAAATATTATTATTACAGTTGACAGTGCCATCGACATTTTATTTGTTTTTATATTGAGATGAAGTCATTTCCTTCAAAGTTTTATATTCATAACCATAATTCATTTTTTAAATGTGCTTATATGTAACAAAAAAACAGACCCTAGTGTTTGAGTACTATTCAACCCACGTGGTGTTTCAACTCACGTTAAAACCTTAGGAACGAATTTTAATCCCATAAATCCAGGACCTACTTTATATTAATATTAAAGCCAATCAAACTAATGAGATGATGCAAAACCACTTTGATGGTCGACTGCTCTAAGGCGTTACTCTCGTAACTGACTGTACTTCTGAAAGTGCACATCCCACAACCAATTGCAACCACTTGTCTGACTTGCACTTGTAATATTGTTTGTCTCCAATAGAACACGGAAGGGCAGTCAAATTTAGGAACTGTCGTAATCGCTTGTCAGATGGAGATGACCATTGCCCATCTCTTGCGTTTATAAAGATGCGTTGACTAGCGTTTATCCAATCAGAAACATATGTTGGTACACTACTGTATTTAATTAAAGTAATTATTTATTTGATCAAGGAAATGATGTGTGTAAATAGAAAGTAAATATATTGCATTTTAAATAATTTAGTAAGAAAAATAATTTAGTAGTTCTTAACATTTTTTTTAGTTCTTGTTTTTAAACTTGAATATGACTTTGATGATGGAGTCATATTGGTTGATATTACGTTTACTGACATTTTACTATAGGCAGTCAATGCTCAAGCAGAAAACCAACACAGCACGTCTTGCGAGTGCGCATTACGAGTGTACGTCTGATAATCGGGTACGACTGGTTGTAAACTGGGCACTAAGGGAATTTCAGGGTTATAGTCCCGTCCGGGTGTACTGAGAGTTGTATTTTCTAAATTATTTTCCTCTCTCCCTCGATATAAATATGGATATTTATCCTCTAAAGTGAACCCTTCTTAATCGAAAAAAATAAATAAATAGAAACTCGTATAAAAAATAAAAGTATTTTCCCAACCTTCGGTTTGGGCTCCTTTCCCAGCGCCTCTCGCACCCTTCTCTTGAGGGTGCGGTAGAAACCATCCTCCTTGAAAGTGTAAGGGGAGTTCCGACGAGTGGAAGCGGCTTTCACGTGGAAATTTTTCAGCATAGCTTCTGGTATCTTGGACACGTGGTGTGCCTCGAACGCTTCAGTGATGTCGGTACCCTGCGGAACAAATCAGTGACAGTGACGATCATAGCCAAGGGAGAACAGAAGAACGCTGAAATTACAGATTGATTCGTGACAACGTTGGTTAGGATGGACAGAGATTCGGATGGTTATATTAAAGAAAAATTTCTTAAACACGAAGAAAAATTATTATAATATCCATATATTAAAAAAAAACCAGATGAAACATTTAATGTGAACATATGTGATTATAAACTGTCCATACTCCAATTTTAATAGGAAGAACCTTTGAGAAAATAGAATAACATTTTTTTAAAGTAAACGTTTATAATATGTTTACCAAACCCTTCCTTCACCTCTGACAAGACATCTTTTGAATGTGGGGAATGCCAGGCCTCCACCGTGGTTCGGATTCCACGTTAAACTGTATGTCCTTAATTTCATCTCACAATCACCCTACCATTACACATTAGCGTAAGTGCGTATAACCCGAATGGGTAGTAAGACGCGGTGCTAATAATAATATAATATTATACTATATTATTAGTTGCCGAATGGTCTAAGGGGCCTTTCTCATGTTAGACTGATATAATGAAGACGGGGAGATTGCGGTTCTAATTACTGTCGAATTTACTAGATATTTTTGTTTATAAATGGATTTCCACTCTCTTTCCACCCAAATTTGGAAACATTACCTCTGAAGTTCTTTCTTCATAATTCCTAGAGTAATTAGCATATATGTAAATAACATGAAAAGGTAGTAAGACATCGCAATAAAAAAATATAGATATCAAAAAATTACCGCTGTAGTTATCATGACTTGACTTATTAATACGCGAAAGATGATATATTAACTGAGAGATAAAGACCTTCCTATGAAAATTGAGCACTATCAATAGACAAGAATAGTTACCACGTGGGCCAACTCATAGAGTGGCCTTGTTGGAGGGATTCGGACGCTTGGGAACTTGGATAGTTTGTGTTATATTGTATTTGGGATAACCAACAACATAACTTAATAATTATAAGTGTATAAATACAAACGTACAGTCTTTAAACTTCAAACAAAATATCCATACCGAAGACAGAGAGATTGGGTTTTGATCGTGTTTGGATGTACTGATGGGTTTTTTTCCTTGATGTGTTTACACTCTCCCTACACGAAAATGCTGGGGCATATCATCTAAATTAAACCTTCTCAATCCATAACACATTAGTGTAATTAGTACATAGTCATATGGCCCGAACGGGTAGTAAGACGTGGTGCTAAAATAAAAAGATGGGTATGAAATATCTTTCATGAAATAAGATCTTTCTTAGATGTTACGCCCCCTTTGGACCATCTATTATTATACCTCACCTTCCCATCATCTTCTTGTGAATACAGATTGCGGTGATGTACCCAATGGTAAAGTAGACAAGGGGTTTTGGGAGACAGAAGGGTATTTTCCATTACTCCCAGCGTCCCACCAAGATAGCCAATCATTTGATTAAAAGCTTAGAACGGAATAAATAAAACACCATTCTAAGGCAGTGGTATTAGAATTTTTTTGCATGCGAACACATAGAGATAAATTCTCTTCAACTTTATACCCCAAAGGTGTTGGTACAAAATGCAACCCATACATATCCTATAATCTAAATATAAAATAAATTACGTACAAAATAATATATAAAAAAATAAATTTTAACTGAAAAATATGTATCAATATATAATATTTTTTAAATCTTACGTACCCTCTAAGAATTCTTCATACACCCCAGGTTGAAACCACTTAGTTAATGCATTAAAAAGGTGTCACTTTCTGAAGCTATAATTATTTTAAGACAAATTGTATGACCTGATATATAAAAAGTGTTACGCATATTAAAAGCAACCCCCCTTAAATCTATATTGAAGTAAATAGGTACATAAATAATAGCTTAGATAAAGTCGTCATTAACTTTCAGGACACCCTTGACCGATATTCAACAACTGTTTATAAAACCACGCGAAGAAAATTAAACTCTATGTTTATACTGAAGCAATATTTCGTTTAATTTGGCTAATCAAAAGTTTTGCAATAAAAACTGCAAAAATACTGCCCTTAACTCTACGTACATAATATCTCACCTTTAATATATCATGTTGTTAAACGCAGGTATAGAAAACAAAACAAAAAAACTTTGTTTCCATCCTGTAAACAGACAGTGTGAAAAGATCCTAGCAGCACATTTCAACAAGATTTAATTATTTTTGCCTTTGAAAAAATAATTATTTACATTACATTATTTATTAATTATTCATAAAAAAAGAAATTATATTTAAATATTTGATATTTTACTGATATATTTTTTTAAATATTGATTAACGACATTATAACGTTTTAAATGTTATGTCATTTGTGATTGCTTTAATGGCAAGTCATATTGATATTTAATTAAAGACCTTCTGAAACTATTAAGAGAAAAGGAAGTAAAAAAGGGATAATATTTTTGCACACATTGACCGAAGAAAGAGAAGAGGAAGAGGCATACCATTATTTTTATTCATATTATTTTTATTATTAATGTTATTTATTCGGTATCTTGGCAACTTATTATTATTTTGCATCACGTAGGAGGTGTGGTTTATTTATACTGTAAAATATAAGTAAATAAATTGGGGCGCAAAATTGTTAAGTCTCTCTTACGAGCACAAATAAACCCTTGAACTGGCCCTCTACAGAGACTTCTTACTTTGGTAATGTCGAGCCACTCCGTTCCTCCGGGGTGTATTTCCGTCCACGTAGAGAAGTCGTAGAGGTCATCGTGTATCCTCCACAGACCTTCGGCGCCGTCGTCCTCCTGTTTACCCTTGATCCACATGAGTCCCGACTTCAACGAGCTGTCGCGGTAGGTGGGGTACTTCCACAGGCCTGGAAGGCTCGAACCCGCACCCTTCTTGAACGTCATTGGGAACCTATACACGTTCGAGAACACATTAAATCCACCACCAACTTATCATGTATCTCGCCTTGATGCCTACCTTAATTGATAAGAACCCACTTCACTGGTCGAACGGTTCAAGGTGTAACTGTAGCAATGGATCGGACTGCCGATGACAAGGAGATCGGGGTGCAAATACAGTTCGTGTGTGTTAAGAGGGTGTTTCCTTTTATTGCTTTTCCCTCTCCCTCCACGAAAATTTGGCCACACTTCCTCTAAATTCAACCTTCCTCAGCCCAAGACAAATTAGCGTAGTTGTTATATAAATGTCTAATCTTAACATACAGTAAGACATGGTTACTAAAATAAAAATAAATAAATAACAGATGCAGACCAGCATCTCCAAGCGCGTGGACTAATTGTCAGGCTCATATGGTCTGGTTTGTAACACTAAATATTATCTTTTAGGGCCTATCCATTACTGTGGAACATTGTTGCCACGCTTCTGTTTTTAGTGTAGTCAACCCTTCCTTAAGTATAAGATAAATTTGGCATTACTGGTTCAATGAGATAGCACCTTCTTTTCCTTCACACCCTTTCGACATAATTGAGAGCGAGGAGATTTGGTAACAGTTAACTGAGAGAGAAAGAGAATGAAGGTAAATCCTCCCTCCATAAGACCTGCAGTTCCCTCAGAGGTTATATTTGGTGTAGTGTAGGTAAGGTCAAAGTTAAAATGCCTTTCTCACTCTTCCTCAACATAAATGGGGGTAAATTTTCTGTAAGTTATATCTCCTTAATTTATATCCTTTTAGCGTAGTTAAAATACAAATCCCTTGGTATGGGTGGTAAGACGCGTTGAGAAAATAAAACATAAAAGTACTTAGAGGAAACCTGTGTTCTGGATTCATTTCTTAAACGTATAACTTGTGAAATAATGAGGACATTGAATGGATAAAACTTTAAACACAACATTTTTTCGTAGATATATTTAAATTTCCCCCAAATATTATCTGTACCCATTTTTTGTGAAAATTTACCAGGAACTTAGCAATAAAGTACTAAGAACCTTTAAACTTCTTTTAGTATGGCTTGATTTGAAGTTTTACATAGTTAATATATGTTAAATAAAATGACTTAATATTTTAATAGTTAAAATTGGTTAAACCTTTTAACACATAAAACAACCAATCTACTCCAATTCTACTATTTTCAAGTATTTTATTGAAGTCCTATTTGTAATGTTACAAGATTCTGTCCATTTGTGTATTAGAATAAATCTCACTTTAGAAAATCAGTTCTTATTCAAAGTTCCAACTTGAAGATTCTAAGTATAACTTAATTAAATCTATAGAGGAGTTATTAATTTCTACCTGTTAGGATATCCGTTTCTTAAAACTCTTATGATCCAAGACTTAACACAATCTTTCTCGTTACAGCATATACTGAATGTTGTGTTGACCTGATCACGTCGTGTTTATTTGTGATGTTAGATGTCAAAGTTTATCGGAATGGTGAAGGTTATCATAGTGCGGAGTGTTTACGAAAGGTCAGTGATTAATATGATAGAAACTAAATTATTTAAACTATTGCTGTAAACTTTGTTTGCAAACATACAATCATATTGTGTGATCAGACATTTATGTTCTCTGTTAATCAATTTAATTGAAAATTTATTTTGAAGAAGAATATTTTTATTCAATGCAATTATACTTTGTGAATCCATGGAACTGTAAATTCATCATTTAATTTATCATATAATATGTTATCTGTTAATAAGTTTAATAAAAGATTTATTTTGAAAAATAATATTTTTATTTTTGATGCAGTTATACTTTGTGAATGAACGGAAATGTATATCCAACTTTTAATTTCTCATATAATATTCAATATTTATTTCTGGATTTTAACATGTTCTTTATTTAAGTTGGAAATTTGTTCACCATGTATAATTTTTTTAATCGCTGTGTCTTTATACCTGTTCAGGCTAGACCCAAATATGATAACTATTCTAATTAGGTAGGGATAAGGGAGGAAGAGTTTTATATGTAGTATAGGTGCCCACATTTTCGTTAATGAATAGTGAGAAACCATTTAAGAAAAAAACGTCCTCACTAGACCAAATCAGGATTCGAACACCCCTCCCCCCGCCCCATCATCATCAATAGGCCAGGTCAACATAAGAGTAACGGCATAGACTATTCGGCCACTGAAGCGGGTGTCTAATTATTAATTATATTATTGGAGTAAGAATGAAATGGAAGTAAGGTATAATTTAAAGGAAATATACCCGCACTTGCGTGGAGTTAGAATCTAAAACCGTTTAGGAAATACCAATCTCAGTCCACCTGACCGGGATTTGAACCTCAATATCTCCATCCAGCCTAATACGAGAGCAACGTGTTTGACCATGTGAACACTGTTGGGAGTAATTTGAGATTAATTGCGCAGTTGATAAAAACAGAGTTATTTTTTTTATCTCCCAGCTTACAAACTGGCTTAACCTAAAGCAACATAGCTTAAAATAAACATTCACACATAGCAGTAGTAACCTTACTTCACAATAAAAAAATAACTAACATTTTATTTAGTAGTTCACGTATTTTAAGCTAGATTTTAATTAAAATAAAAAACCTTCTCAAGTCACATGGTAGTCTAACCCTAAGGCGTCACTCTCTCAATAAAGATGAATAGTTGATATCGGGGAGCTTGGAACTTGAATCCTAATCAGGTATAATGAGGGTGTTTAGAAAAGCTGAAAATATTTTCCACTCTTCCTACACGCAAATGCAGGTATATTTTCCCTAAATTCAGCCTTCCTCATCCCTAACATATTGGAGTTGTTAGTATATATTACAAACTAAACGGGTACTAGACCAGAGGCCATCCCTGCAATAATTACTAATTAGATTTATAATAGTATACTGTCTCAAATATTTTATGAAAATTTAGTTTACTGAGGTATTAAAGTAACGATTTAATGTTGTGTGATTTATGAATATCAATGATTTTTTTTTAAAGTGGCTCCAACAATTTTGTTCAAACTGGGTATCTGTGGAGTAACACTGTACATTTATTTTTCCATAACATTGTATTTAAAAGTCAGTTTACTGATAATATATTATAGAAAACTGTGTCCCAAACTAAAATAGATACTTGCCAAATGTTCAATGTTTTTTTAAATATAAACACACTGGAAATGATAATCAGTTTGGACATTCTATTATTTCACAAAAGTCTAAATATTAATGCGTACTAACTTGAATTAACTTTTTCAAAACTGATAGAATATGTCTTAATTTTTTATGAGATAATTAGTTTGAAAGCTTTAAAAAGCTAAAATAACAGGATCTCTAATTATTAATATTTTGGTTATAAAATACAAATAGTTAAATATTTAAAATAACTTCTAGCTACTAACAAAACCTAGTCTGGAAATGTTACATTACGTACATGGTTCAAGAAATTTAATTTCCTTGCTCATATTAAAAGAAATAGGTATTTGTAATACTTTTTTATGTTTGATCTTCGAAAAAGGGCATCAATATATCTTAAGGAAAGTTAATCGGAATAACCCATGTTGAGTAAGTTATACACAATTAAATAATACTGGTTTATAATTTTAAAAGAACATATTTAATTTTCTAATATATTTATACTAAATCAAAATAATGGTTTTAGTTTAATGATACAACTAAAGCATAAAAATAAAAATATTTTACTTACACAATCAATCACTATAATAAAACTCAAGTAATACTTACTAATTGCTGATTTGAAATAAATTATTTCCAACACGTTAAGATAATAGTGACTTACATATTGTAATTAAATCCTAACTATGTTTCAAACATCAGACATTACAATAGTATAATTAATTATCTAAATAAATTCCACCCCTAGCATTCAGAGTTTTCATTTCAATGGCTCGAGAACTCGTTTGATATCAAGGACACTTGTTTAAAAAAAAATTACTGTGTCATGTGAAATTCTTTCCGTATATCGTTGATGCAATATTTAGAGGGAAGGTGACTTGGTGGTCTAGGAGTAAGGCGTCAGACTTCTCTGTTGGGGGTCTGGGGTTCAATCCTTGGCCCCGGCATGGATTTATCTGATTGCCAAACTCTTCCTTCACCTCTGACAATACGTTTATTAATCACTAATTGTGAATGTGGAGAATGTCAGGCCTCCACCGTGGTTCGGATCCCACGTTAAACTGTAGGTCCTCCATTTCAGCTCATAATCATCCTTCCATTACACATTAGCGTAAGTGCGTACAACCCAAACGGTTAGTAAGGAGTGATGATAATAATAATAATAATAATTTAGAGTGAAAAATGTGATTTTGAATACAAATATTTCCTATGAAATTAAGTTAGTTTGTAAGTTATTTGTTAGTAGGGAACTAGATTAAGAAAGTCATCCTTAAACCTTTTTTATTAATATCATACTACCAAAATACCTTAAGAATATTTGTTATTATTTTGCTAGCGTATTGCTAAGTACGGAAATAATGTTAGGTCTACTCATTTGACTATTTCACTCAAAACGTTACAACCGGTTGGCACACACATCCTAACGAACTATTTATTGAAATGCAATAATGCCAGGACATACTTGGTTCTTGGATAACTTTAATAAATAATCAATCCTAAATAAAATTACAAAAAATTGTTTAAAAAAATCTAATACACATATTATTATTGCGAAATCATAAAAAATTTCATTGTGAAGAAAACATAATTGATTGAACTTCTTATAGAGAGCCCCAGACTAATATATTAGACTAGAGAAAAATGTGATATTTGCCCGAAAATTAAGCAAAATGAAATATTATTTATTTTGTAAATAGACAGAAAAACACAGTAAATTATATATTCCGCAAAATATCGTTATATTTAAATGTTTAATTTAATGTTATTTGGATCGTTGATCACGTGGACATAAATTTATGCATACCTGGTCCAATTTTCATTAATCAACGAACCAGATTTCGAATCTGGGCATGGCATGTATATGTAGTTTTTTCCCAAGTGGTTTCCCACCTTTATTCCAGGCTAATAAGGGAAGAAACTTTCTCATTTATATCTCCTTCTCTATCCAACCTGCATTGTAGGACCTATTAGGATTGTAGGGAGGAGGGGAAGTAAAACGTGGTTAAAATAATGTTATTAAATATATAAACATATAATTAAACCCATACAAATATTATGTTGTATTAATTGTTACATTATGTATTTTATTATATAAATACATATTATTTCATATTTATTATATAATTTATTATTTAAGTATTTATTATTTAATATACACTATAGCTGCTACATATAACCAAATACATAAAATATTAATTATATATTATATAATAATAATATTATATATAGAATATTTAACAAAATCTCTATAATATATTTTCTATAAAATTATATTATATTATATGTAATATATATAATATTATATATATTATAAATATCATACAATACGTATTATATAATATGTAACATTTAATACATATTTACATAAAATTCTATATATCTTATATATTATATTATATATATATTGAATATACATAAAATATATTATATAATATATACTTAATACATATAAAAACACATATTATATATAAAATATACTAATATACACAATATATTAAAAATATATAAAATATGTTATATATAACTTATTTATAAAATATATAGCTTTATGTACTATACATTCATTCAAAATATATAGAACCTATATAATATATAGTAGATAAACAATACTAATTTTATATAGACTATATAGAATATTTTATATTATACTAGCAGTCCCGCACGGCGTTGCCCGTGAACCACTGTAGTATAATAATTATATAAGCTTCACAACCCCCCCTCCCTGCCCGT
>CABEEJ010003743.1:6433-32703 GCA_901482245.1 Timema douglasi
CCCCCCTTTCACAGTGATAAATTAATGGCTGGGGGGCCGGATGTTGTGTCTGTTTTAGATTTAAGCTAGTTTTTAAGTCGTGTGATAATAAAATAAGTTGGTTCAGAAAGTGGACATTCAATTAAAGGGTTCAGTTTATTCAGAGAAGAAATACTTTGGTCAATAACTTTATTCGCGGTTCTCGATGTTATTGACGAGGTGAGGGGAATAATGGTTACTTTATATGGGAACGCGCCTGGATAGAGTATGGGAGACTACTTTAAGATTAAAAAATTGCCTCACCACCAAATGTCATATGGCATGGTTTGCCAGCGACCGGGAAAATCGATCTTTAAATCTAAACAATGATACTGAGGGCGTTTTCCACTTAAGGGGCTGGTCAACACTCGTTCACCCATAAAAACATGGTCTTATAAAATAAAAGATCGTGACAAAACCGTTCTATGTATTTGAAATCGGTTTTCACCAAGGAATGTATATTATCTAGAAAGAAGACTGTGTATGACTTTTACTAATCATATTAATTAAATTATACCATGAAATTGATCACATTTTCAGCCTCGTACTATTTTGCTTACTTACTTAAGTAAAATATTTAAAATTGACTTTTACAATATAAAGCATAACTATTTTTACTTCTAATTTCTAATATTAGAATTTTTATTTACTGTTCTATTTTTTTTTAATGAATAACTACTTTAACAAGATCAATATGGATGTAGGTATTAATGTTGGAAAAAGAAGAAATCACAAGGCTAGATAATATTTTTCTCCTTGTTTTAGCTATTTGTTTATAATTTATTAGTTTAATACTAAGCTTTAAAAGATTATTAATAAAATAAAAATTTAAAATAGTTTGGTAACCATAGTGTAACGCTACTTGTAGGAATACCGGGAAAGAACTACGTATACCGTTTAGCAATTTACTAGGGTCTTCCATTTAAAGCGTTGCCACAATCGTTTTAGAAGTGACGACACAAACCATTAATTCCAATATTGTGAAGCTTTAAAATTATGTGCCCACTATTTTAAATCATAAATAGGAATCAATGAATTGGCCTGAGAGTGGTAGGCGTACAATTTTAAGCATCGATATTTAAGGCGCTAGAATAGTTAAACAGAAATCCATAAACATCTTATAATTTTTAAACGTTCATGGTCTGAGATGTGTGTGTGTGTGTACGCATGTGTACGCATGCGCACGCACGAGAGCTGGGTTGTGAGACCAGTGCACTTATTGTTACTTTCCTCCCTCTTTGCTTAGTTTAACCCCTAGCCCTTTTGAGGCCTATTATTATTATTATTATTATTATTAGCACCGCGTCTTACTACCCGTTTGGGTTGTACGCACTTATGCTAATGTGTAATGGTAGGGTGATTGTGAGATGAAATGGAGGACCTACAGTTTAACGCGGAATCCGAACCACGGTGGAGGCCTGGCATTCCCCTAATTCACAAGTTGTGACTAATACACGGTTGAGGCCTAAAGTTGAAAGCCGGAGCAAGAAAATACTTATTGATTCAAACCAATTTTTAGAATTGATTCATTGCGCGCGGTGGGCACATAATAGAATATTATTTTTTTAGCTCATTAATTGAAAATGTTTTTATATTTTCTAAGCACTTCGTCTTACTAACTGTTAACATTGAATAAATAGTTCATTTTATTGTATTAAAAAACAAATTAGCGTATAATCCGAAAATATTGATTAACATTAGTTAGTAATAGTAAATCTATATAATTGAATACAGACCCATTTTTGTTTTTAAACTATCTAATTTTAGAATAATATTGGTTAAAAATATTAGCCTTTTTACTTTCTCATATGCTAAAGAAATTATGGTATTCATGAAGAATTTTGACCTCAATATTAGGATGGCAATAACGTTCTAAGTGGTCCCAAACTTAAACAAAAAAAAGTGGATCTTACATAAATATATTTTTCCATTTGACTTGTAAAACTTTTGAGGCAAAATAATAGAAAAATATACAAACAGTTTATAAAGTAAAACTAATAAAACTTAATCAATATACATATTATACGAATTTTGGATTAGTTAAATAAATCCAAGCATAAGTTGTGAAGACGGTCGGTTTAGATATGATCATAAAGTATATATTGACCCCCTATCTTTAGACACAAATATTTTACATTATAGAATGTTATAAGCAGCACCCAGAAATAGAAAAAATGTATACATTATACAACCAGCCCTAAGAAAATTTACTTACTAATATGAAAAGCTATTAGGAACACACATTACATGGACAGAAATATATTTTTAAAGAGAAAAAGAGATGTTTGTTAAATAGTGTATTACATACAAGGATACAACATATACGCTATGTATATATTGTTTAAAAAACATGAATGGCCAACATCAATAATTCTATATGAAATTATTTATTTTAGTACTGTGTCTTACTACCCATTCGGGTTATACGCTTATGTACTAACTACGCTAATAGTTTAAAGGTTTCGGAAGGTTATATTTATAGTAAGTGTACCCACATCTGCGAGGAAGGAGAGTGGAAAACCATTTTAGAGAAACCTTCAGCACACTCGTCTGAGAGAGTACACTCGATCTACCCGTCATCGCCAGTCTACTGCGTGGGTAGCGTGTTAGACCATGCGGCCACCGAAGTGGGTGACATGAAATTAAATGTGTCTCTCGATCATTTCACCAATAGCAGCTTCCATTTATCTTTTTTAGCAACAGGTAAGCAATTAAAATAAAATAAACATAACAGTGAGATTAAAATAAATACATGGGATAGAAGAGTAGATAAATGGTACGACACAATCGCACAAACTTTCTCATACTGTGTAAGTATTATAGCTTCAAAGTTGATTTTCAAAATTTTCATAAATAGGTTTTGAGTAAACTAGCCTTAGGTATGTTTCCATCACCAAAATAAACAAATCATCTTGTTACTCACAATAAACACTCTTTATTAATACATTTTAAACCAATTTGTTCAAATATGGCTACTTAACAAAATTAAAATTATCAAAAATAAATGATTTGTAACCTACCCTAAAATTATTTGTTATCGTGCTATCATGAAAAACTAATAGTTTGAATTCAATCTTCTAGATCAATTAATTTTTTTTATATCATTCATCTTAGGTTAACAACCCTTAAATTAATTTATTTTAGATAAATAAAGGTACATTAATATTGATAGTGCAAAATAGTCCCCCATTTTCAGTTTTAAACCTTATGATTAGCGCCATTTAAAAAAAAATCTAACGTTACAAAACTCAATAATTAGTTAACTACTATTAATAATTTTTTTTTTTTTAGAAAAACAAATATATATATACATATATATATATATATATATATATGATTATTTCTAATACAAAAAGCTTAACAATTACCCAATTTGAACCAAAGTAGTAAAGCCATATTTTAAAATATTTATATTTCGAAAAAAAAAAGTTATCAGTAAACTATTAGCGGAATTTCTCCCCCAAAACAAGTATACATCTTTATATGTCATCCTCATGAGCAATGAGTTGGACTGGATAGAACTAACTCAAGATAAGAATAGGCGGCGTACTTTAGTAAGTGCGGCAATGAACTCTCAAGTTCATGATACCATGGACCAAGCAAGGAAGCAAGTATTAGAAAGTAATAAACATTACTTAGTCATATTTTTAAAAAATATATACTATTAGGATTAAAATAATTTTTCTTTATTTTGCTATTTAAATACCAAAAGGGTTAGTAGCCCAAACGAATAATAAGACTCGGCGATAAAAAGAATATCAAGATGAAAAGTTTATTGATAAAGTATTTAATATGAAATATGTAAGTATTTTGTTCTAATTCACAGATAACACTACTTTAAATAATTACTGTGAAGTATTTTTTTAAATTATTTTAGCATTATTTTGAACTTTTATGTTTTAATCCCGTGAAATACCTATGTCAATATTACCCAACCTAACAAAATAGAACCTTCAATTTGTAGATACATGAAAGTTTAGGCGTCACTCTTGCAAGAAACTGTACTTCCGATGACGGGGTGATCGGGGTTTGAATTCCAGTCATAGCTTCTTTCGTACTTTTATAAATGCCTTGTGTACTTTAATGTATTCATTACTTGCTGTTGATACAGTTAATAGCTTATATATTCAAGGGTGTAAAGATGATGAAGGTAGAGTTTAAAGAAAGTGTACTTATATTTGTGTGGAGGAGGACTGATAGTCTATTTAGGAAAATACCCTCATAAAATCCTCCCGGGATTTGAATGCGGACTTTGCCGTAAACGGAAAATCAGACTAGAGGAACTTGACGCTCAATCTGTGTACCCAATGATGTATATAAGTCCCACCATAACATTTTTTAAACTATTTTAAATTAAACCAATATGTATTTTCAGAAGACATTCCGATGAAGCGATTATGAAAGGAGAGAAAAATTACGAATGAACAGGGATTTGAACCCTGGTCTGGTCGTACTTTTGTGCTGGGGTCCAATCCTTGGTCCCGGTACAGTTTTATCTGATTGACAAACCCTTTCTTCACATATGACAAGACGTGTATTAATCACAACTTGTGAATGTGGGGAATGCCAGGTCTCCGCCGTGGTTCGGATCCCACGTTAAACTGTAGGTCCTCCAGTTCATCTCACAATCACCCTACCATTACATATTAGCGTAAGTGCGTACAACCTGAATAGGTAATAAGACGAGTTGATAATAATAATATAGGTATTTCAATAGTGTATTTGCAATTTTGATGGTATTTGAATTATATTAATATTACCAATGTATGGTTGTTATTTTTAATTGTGTGTTGTAAGTAATATATTAGTAATGAAAAAATTTAAATATATGTATAATTATTGATCCAATAAAATCTTGTTTTAGAATAAATCAGCATTAGTCTACTCCATCATGTTTTAATGTAAAAATGTATGCATAATAATAAAATCGTATTTACTATTAATAGTAAATACATTTTTATTAATCAATATTTATTATTGAATTAATTATTAATTTTGTAATTTAATGCAATTTCACAGTTCTGGCATGGTATAGTTTCGAGGAGACTTTAGGCTATCACTTCAGTATATTATATTTATTCTTAGCACCGCGTCTTAATATTATCATTTCCTATTGTGGATAATCACTTGTCTGATCTATACCCATTTAAATGCACTAACCGGTTATACGAAATAGAAAGGTAAAATTTAGAGACATTGTAACCACATTTGCGTGGAGGTAGAGTGAGAAACATTTTAAAAAAACACTCTTTGCAGACACACACCCGGGCAGGATTTGATGCTTGACCTCCCCATCACTGGCAAACCAGACTATACTCCAATTTGATTACGAATGAACATATCTGAGAGCTAGGAAACTTCCAATTCGTGTATGCTATGTATGACCAGGATGAATAATAATTTCAATGAAAGACCAAACCAGTTGACAAACGTATTGCCTTCTATTTGTGACAATCTTAGGTACTCTCACATAATAGCCCTCGTCAAGGCTATGTACAAGTTTAGACTCTACCCCTCCCTCCCTCCCTCTCCCCTTCCAATCAATACAGGGGTGATTGCTAACTGCAATAAAGGTTTCAGAGGATTATAGCTTTATTTTGTTTGCTTGCAAACTCATCACCACTCTTTGGCCATGGGTGAAGGAAAGAGGAGTGGGCTCTAAAGTGCTGATAGTTCTGGCAACACTGTGGGCTGACTGAGCCGCCGAAGACAAAGTTTAACTCAATTAGTTTCTTCTGATACCGTAAATTAGGGGCTGGCGCTGATGCGACTCTTCACTTCCAATGACCAGACCCTTAAACGATTAGTCTAAATATGTTGACCACCCAGACAGGTAGTAAGAATCAAGACGTAAGACGCGATGTACACAACAAATTTTAAAAAAAAATCTCCACACGAGCTAATTTATTTATTTATTTGCATATTCAGCCCACCAATTTATTTTTACAGGTTTTTGAATTGAATAGTTACGTAAATAATTGTAAATGTTTTAATATTATAATAGTTTTAAGATATATAGAAATTAAATA
Organism: Timema douglasi; assembly: GCA_901482245.1. Taxonomy (NCBI): domain Eukaryota; kingdom Metazoa; phylum Arthropoda; class Insecta; order Phasmatodea; family Timematidae; genus Timema; species Timema douglasi. The sequence goes on from CABEEJ010003743.1 coordinate 12,481, forward strand.
AGTTAAAGATAGGACACTTCAATAACACATTAATAATAATATTATTATTATAAAGTAGCGTATAAAATGTATTTAAAATAATGAAACTTTTTGTTTTTCAAATGAACCTAGTGTTATTGAAGGAGTTAGACTTGTCCAGAAAACTATCTTGAGAAGATATAAAGGGAAGATAGAGAGATGCGATAAGAATGTATTTGAGAAAGATCTGAGGAGAGAAACATCAACAGATTTAAATTCCAATTATTAACTAATTAAATCTTTCTAATTGGAAGATACAACACAAGCAAGGATTTGTACGGGTGACAGGAGGAAAGAGGGGACGCGAAGAATACGGAGAAAAGGACTGATAAAATTAAATGAGAAAGAAGAAACGTAACATTTCCAGAAATTCTTCTTTAAAAATATGTTAAAATAAAAAAATCTTTTCCAACCCTAATTACCATTAGTACATAACTGTGTTATGTGAGCTCAAAGAAAACCCCAATTTAGTGTGACCCCTCTTCCAACTTCCTCCCCACCCCGAGCCCTCCAAACTCTTAATTAGTCAAATTTCCATTCTAAATAAAACATATAAGTTTTGTCCAGGCAAGTTCTTTTATACAATATTAATGCAATGGTTAATAAATATATTATTTTAAAGAAAAAGTTGGAGTAGGATCGTTCTAGGGTATATACCACCACATTCGTTTGAAAAGGCGATGGAAATATCTTCGTAAAACAAAAAAAGCCACGCCCATATCGGTCTATTGAGAGACTAACACCTTATACCACGTGACCACACCAGTGTGAGTGTCAGTCATAGACAAGTATACCGTGCTTTCTATACCTAGGAATATAAACGTAAGCAAATAAAGCAATATTTTTTTATCACTGCGTCTCACCACCCGATCGGTTTATGCGCAACTGCACTAATTACTCTAATGTTGTCGGGATGGGGAAGGTTGTATTTATAAGAAGAGTAGCCGCATTTGCTTGCAAGGAGGGTGTAAACCCAATATAATGTTAAAGTATCTAAAATAGGAGACAGTGAAAGAGAATTTAAGTCATACAACCCCTCCAGAATATCCACGTATTTGCATTAATGAGTTAGTGATGATGAAGGTATATATTTAAAAAAATGTACTCATATCTGCATGATCTATAATTACATCATTAGCATGGGTGGTCATTACGATATAGACTACTAGAGACAAATATTCTAGCTGCACTCCACAAAGCTATCATTAATCTAACAGCTGGTGTTGTTATAACTAATATAATTTGTCTTTAAAGTATTATTTTTCTAATAAAAAACATGGTTTTTAGTTTATCTAAGTATTTTTTGCTTTGGTTTTAAGTTCGTCATAGTTATTATGACAAAAATAACAAGTTTCTATTCGTGAGCACACTTAAATAAACTTTAAAAACGTCTCTCGGACGGCAGACCTTTGCCATGTAACTAGTGATGTGAGGGGGAAAGAATAACTCACTCACACGCGGTAGTTCGAGAACTGTGAAAGGTCTAGGTCTGTCGCGAACGCCTGAACTAAATAGTTTCGCGAACTGTTGAACTAGATAAATGAAATGCTCATTTCAGTGAACTAAATCACTTCGAACTGTTCCAAACAGTGAACTTTCTGCCCATTTCTAAACTCGCTTGAAAGAATAACGCTGGCAGTTCCGAATGCGAATGGTGGAGGGAGTGCGTGCACTACTGAGCATTGCAGATGACATCATCCACACGTATCTGATTTTAATTTTTATTATTATTATTATTAGCACCGCGTCTTACTACCCGTTCGAGTTATACGCACTTACGCTAATGTGTAATGGTAGAGTGATTGTGAGATAAAATGAAGGACCTACAGTTTAACGTGGAATCCGAACCACGGTGGAGGCCTGGCATTCCTCACATTCACAAGATGTCTTGTCAGAGGTGAAGGAAGGGTTTGGTAATCAGATAAATCTGTGCCCGGACCGAGGATTGAACCCTGGACGCCAGCACAGAGGTCCAACATCTTACCCCTAGACCACCAGGTCACCATCTGATTTTAATCCGTCTCCCGAGATTATTAATGGCATTGCCGATGTCTGATGCATCCGATGCGGATAGGTAAACGCAGTCTCATTAAAAATATTGTAAAGAATATAAAAATCTAATTCGTGCGATGCGTGCGGTTTGTCCGGTGCAGGCTAGTGGAAACGTTTACCTTTGGCCTGCGCGCCCACCGATGCCAGATGGTTGTTTTTTTATATCCAACGCGCAATAAAAGGAACAATAATAATATTGTATTTTATGACTTAGCGGGAGAACAAAGGGGGGAATTAATGCCATGATTATGGTCTTACAAAGGCAACTTTTCAAAATACAAATGGGCGAACTAAACAAATGTGACGTGTGCGCTTAATTTTGTTTTAAATTGGGGAAATATATATTATAAGCTCGTTATTCAACCCCGCTTGACAAAATCTATATATTACATGCGAGGTTAAAATAAAAGAGAAGGTTTCCGAGCGGTTGGGGGAGGAGGGGGAGTCTATGTGTCTGCAGCTATTGATGGTTAAATTAAAGAGAAGAGAATTTCAGTGGCAACATTTGGGGGTGGAGGATTAATTCAGAGCTAGGCCCCTGGAAATGGTAGTGTTATTGTGCGGGAATGGTTGCCTGGGGGTAATATATCACTTGTCGAGCTATTGCGGCGTGCGCAGCGCCCTTACCTTGGTTGTTAGAGGGGGCGGGGGCTACGCGCGAGAAAAACAAACCAACGACCAATTCATTTAACGAGACGAAGGGATAAAACAACGAATAGGAACTGTAACAATTTCGAATTAAATGTCGGTTCTGTGCAGAAAAAATAAAAATAAATAAATAGTAGGAATTGATAAAATCATCGATTTAGTTTTAAATATGTTGCCTACATGTGACGTCACGGCAAGTCAAGATAGGGTTTCACGTGTTATTGAATTTACGTTCTATTCGGCGAGCTTTAAAAATATAACATTAAAATGAAAACGATAAACTCTTAAATTATTATAAAAAATAGTCTTATGTTGTCACAAAATTATTCTTTTGGTAACAAAGGTTTTTTTAATTGTCTACAACTCAGGCTATTTGGTTTACACGCGGAAATGACCAGTAGAGATCTTTCTGCCAGGATGTAGTTTAAAAATATCTGTGGAAGCAAATGTATATCTAGAATAGGAAACAAGAAAATAAGTCAATGGTGTCCAGGAGATAATAGTAGAGTGATTGTTTATACTCGTCAGAGGAATAGGGGAAGTGTTACTAGCATTTAAAACAAGATACCTCACAGGATGAACTGATCATTTTAATTCCCTCTCTCTATTTCGTACATTGGCGTTTAAGTGATAAAGTGCTTAGAGTGCGTCAAGTTAAAATTCCGTCAACTTAGAAAAATGCCTCCGAATTCGCCGAGTAAGCAACGATGTTGGACGAATAATTCAACGTTTATGCATTCTGATACTAGCTCAGAATTGTATCAGTTTCAAACTATCTAAAACAACCAGCCGATGATTTAAAAACATCCTAAATAGTCTAACAGCAAGTGGCATATACTAATCCAAAGTATCTCAGTTCGGATCCTAACTAGCTCTAAATATGCCTCAACTGGTTTAGATAGTCGAGGGCTAGTTTCCAGTTGACGCGGACTAAGTTATAATTTATTCGGGCACCAGGTAGGTTATTCTACCAAAAAACTAAGATGATGTCATGAAATAAGTACGAAAATTAATAATTGAGAAGATCAAGATAAAAACATGACAAACCTTAATTTATATTTAAAAAAAAGTACTATCAGTGATTTCTTGTAGATCACCTCTTAAACTGTTAGTTTTTAGAGTCAATCAAGACCTTGCGGATAGCTAATATCGACGAATATTTTATTCATTTCTTATAACTGGATTTACGTATTCCATAAAAATTTAAAAAGTGAAAATATCCCATCAAAATCTATTCGCAGCCTCGGGGTAAAGTGCCCGCCTAAGGACCCAATGTTCGTGGGTTCAAACCCAGCCAAGATCAACGGATTGTTCTTGAGCGCTAAAATTCCGTAGCACAACTTCCTTCAAAGGGGAAGTAAAGTCATCGGTCCCATATCGATTGTGGTATGTAAAAGAACCAGAGAAAGTACGTGAAAATACCTTTACGGCGAAATTGGTAGGCCCACTCAAGCTCGCTCATTGAGATTCGGTGTAGAATGCAATGAGAGCCACCACACTTCCTGAATAATTCCCTTGTCCTTGGGATTTCTGCCAGATGCTGCAGGTAGCACTAATCAGCAAAAGGGGTGAATGTATGCCATCGACAAGACGAATAGCAATCACATCAAACTAACCTCCGGGTTGTTAACTTAAGAATAAATGTTTATGTGAGTATCAAAAATAATGAAAACACAATTTACAATGTTATCCTGGTTTGGGAAAGTGAAACAAGTTAAGATCAAAATGTCTTAACTGGAGACGAGAGTTTGGAGACTTTGTTATATTACAATAGTATCTACTGGACATCTATCAAAACAATGGCGAACTCTACCTAACCTAACCTCTGGCGGACATATATTAAACTATTATCATGAACCAAGATGATACTTTTTCAGATTTCCAAGTGGGCACTATTCAGGATTTTCACTTTGAGCCCACTTCGGCGGTAGAATGGTCTAAGGTGTAACTATCGCGATAGACTGAACTTAAGATGACGAGGAGATCAAGGTTAAAATCCCATTTGGGTGGTTTTAACCAATTATTGTTTTCAATCTCCATCCAGGCTAATATTATTAGGTGTTCTACCTTTCGACAGATTCATTACCTAGTGCAAATTGAGCCCTACAGCATATATCAGTAGTTTCCTTTTTATAATGTCCTGAACCATCTTATTTCCTTGTTTGAGGACATTACTTCGTTGAATATTCCATATTTATGGTCCCCTTCAACACCTTGTCTTCTATGACGTCACTCAATAAGCTATTCCTTATTATCACTTGATACATCCAGTTGAACTTTTTCCGTAGAACCACAAGCAGAATGGTTCTATTTTAATTGACAATTGCGGTGACCTGGTTGTCTAGATGTAAGGTGTCAGACCTCTGTGATGCGGGTCCGGGGTTCAATCCTTGGTCCTAGCACAGACGTATATGATTACCAAACCTTTTCTTCACCTCCGACAAGACGTGTATTAATCACAACTTGTAAATGTGTGGAATGCCAGACCTCCACCGTGGTTCGAATTCCACGTTAAACTGTAGGTCCTCCATTTCATCTCACAATCACCCTACCATTATACATTAGTGTAAGTGCATATAACCCGAACGGTTAGTAAGACGCGGTGCTAATAATAATAATAATAATAATAATAATAATAATTGACAAGTCTTATGATTTTTTCATTATCCACCCAATTTGTCCTCTTTATCCTCCTTATTCTCCTCCAGCACAACATCTCAAAACATTCCAAATATTTATTCTAACTTTTTCTCACATATTAAGTTTAAATATGCAGATAACCCGTGTGGATAAGCAGTACGGTTTTTGTTAAGATAAATTTAAAATCAAATAGGTTTTACTAAATTACTAAATTTCTATAATATATTTTTATATAAAAAACATTATAGATATGTTGACACCAAATTTATCATAACAAAATTATATTTATGTGAAACTCTGTATTATATTTTTTAAACTTTAAGCTAATTATATAATATGTTAATACATTTTGTCCGCTTCCTATTGGCAAGCCTGGTGTTAAGTCCCGAGTCCGCGAAAAGGGTATTTTTGGTGAATAGAAATGGAGGTCGCCACTAGATTTTAATCGTGTTTGAGAGGAGCTCCGGTGAAAGGAAAGGGAGGGTTGGGAGAGACAGGGGGGGGAGAGGAGAGGTGGATGGCAGGGTGTAATAAGTTGCCTCAACATTCATCATATGACCTGAATAATTCTGCCTCACGACATTCGGAAGTGCTTTATTATCAACAAGTTCGTGTGCGGAACAAGGATCCAAGTCGCAACACAATAGGTCGAATATAAATATAAAAATAATATATATATTTTTTAAATCATTTAAATTGATCTCGTCAGCATTTATCTTGTAAACTTTAACTAAGGTATAAATAACGTAGACCTTTATTGAGATAAAATAAAACAACAATTGATTACTTTGTTTTTTCTTCTGGAAAGCTACATAAGTATTCTTGCTATTTATTGTGTTTGTCTTTATGAGTATACTATTTGGCTTAGAATGGTTTTTAATATAATATTGATTTGCTAAGAAACATTGTATGCTCAACATTATGATTTGTTAAAAAAGATTTAATGCATTTTTTTTAAAGTAATAACATATATTTTAAATAATAAATAATTAAAACTTTAATAAAGATTATAATATTTAGCACCACGTCTTACTACCCGTTCGGGTTATACGCTTTAAGTACTAATTACTCTAATTGATTAGGAATTGGGAAGGTTGAATTAGAGGAAGTGAACCCGCATTTGCGTGGAGGGAGAGTGGAAAACCATTTAGGAAAAACCACCCCCAGTTCACCCGACCGAGATTCGAACCTCGATCTCCCCGTCCTCAGCAGTCGAGCAGTTCAACACGACTAACGCGTTAGCCAACTACGCCACCGAGGCGGGTTTTAATAAAGATGATATTTAAAAATAAAATAAAATAGAACGTTGAAAGTAGTATAGAGGATATCTAACCCCAAAGAGTAGCTACTATACGCGGAATATGTGTTGAGTTCACCGATGCTTGAGAGGTCAGTATTAGGATCACGGCTGGGTGTGACATGGAAAATTTTTCTTAAATGGTTTCCCAGTCTTCCTCCAAATGCATCAGGATGAGTTTTCTATTGATTTTTACTTTTTTTTAATACTTACTCAATTAGCGTTATTAAAATGCACACAAACCGGACGGGTAGTAAAACGCTGTTACAAAAAAAACAGTGTTTAGATGAATATAACTTTATTAATTCAGAGAGGACAAACAGTTTATCAAGAAAAACAGGTTTTAAAAGTAATTCAAATTTGCTTAGAACACTTTTTATAGAAAATAAGAACACACAATTAAGTACAGTTTAATTCAATTATCATAGGAAGGAAATCTGTAAAAGCTAATAGAACTACTTTCATGTATTTATACGTCAAGTCATGTGATCTGCAGCGGTCACTTTCGATATATATTATCAATAGCTATAAAATAATACTAATAATATAGTACAGTGTTATCAATGTTGACTATAAAACATTAAGTTTGTGTTTATTATTATTATTATTATTATTATTATTATTATTATTATTATTAGCACCGCGTCTTACTACCCGTTCGGGTTATACGCACTTACGCTAATGTGTAAAGGTAGGGTGATTGTGAGATGAAATGAAGGACCTACAGTTTAACGTGGAATCCGAACCACGGTGGAGACCTGGCATTACCCACATTCACAAGATGTCTTGTCAGAGGTGAAAGAAGGGTTTGATAATCAGATAAATCTATGTCGGGACCGAGGATTGAACCCCGGACCCCAGCGCATAAGTCCGACACCTTACCCCTAGACCGCCAGGTCACCTATATTAATTTTTTTAAGACTCTACTAAAACCTGATAGAGTGATAAGCAATAATATCTTTGAAATAAAATAATATTTCGACAAAAGAAGTTAGTTACGACCTTTTAGCAGAACACAATCCAAGTGAGTTGAAGGTTTTGGGGGGTGAGGGGTGAGGAAGGACAGCGACAACACGTTTTTTTCTGTGTTTGTATCTCGCGTTGTCCCCCTATCCTCCTCCGTCTTCCTCCCATGGCATATTTACGCGTGAGTAGCGGCGTAATGGCGGACGATGTCTGCTTATCCTAACAAGACGAGACGCAAACTTAAGCGTCCAATATATCAGCCGGAAGCTAGGGGCCATGGAACGAGTAAAATATGGCCTCCTTCTGGGGAAAATATAAGATTCCTTTAATAAAAATATCGTTATTCTTCAACACCGCGTTGGTCTACTTATCATAGCCTCCTCCATTCTTGGATCCTTATTCCTGAGGTTTATTTTGACAAAAAGATGTGGTATCATCAGTGTTCCTTATTCTTGTAGAGAAATAAGTAACAAGACGTTTGAGAATATCGTGAAGGGGAACTAAGATGAAATATGTGTTTTGGAGGAGGTGGGAGTGTGTCGAGGGGCGTGAAGACGTGTCGCTCTTTTGGCAACAAACTATAAGACATAACAAGTTGTTGTTTATTTCAGTTCTACGTACTAATCAGCTTCCAAGTTTCTGCGCGCTTAATTACACTAAGCCCGCTTCGGTATTAGAATAGTCATTCTCGCACTAGACTAGATTGCCGATGACCGGAGATCGGAGTTCGAATCCCGTGTCGAGTGTAATCAGGGTGGTTTTTTCTATATAGTTTAACACACTCTATCTCCACGCAAATGTAGATACACTTATTCTAAACTCAACCTTCCTTGTCCATAAAATATCATAGTGTAGTACATATGCATAAGAGGACGCGGTGCAAAAAAAACACTAATAGAGTGCTGACTAAATGCCAAGCTCATCTAGTCTTGTTCCAGTGGCGGGAAGTTCGGGGTTCATATCCGGACTGAGTTTACTTGTAGTGTTTTCTTCTTTTAAATGTTTTCTTTCCACTTTTATCATCTCCACCCCAAATAATGTAGTTAAATCCGTAAAACCCGGATGCGTAGTAAGACGCCAAACAAAATAATAAAGGATACGAATGAATAGAGTAAAGCTCAGAGGGAATGTAGCCGTATTTGCGTGGAAGTAGAGTTTAAAAGCATTTAGAGAAAACCACCCTCAGTTCACCCGACCGGGATTTGATACCTGGTCAGACCGTTTACCGATAAGCCATACTAGGTGAACGAGCTTGACGTTTAGTCAAAGGATCACCAATTCAGGGGAAAATGAAAGAGAAATTATATAATTTTAACGGGACAAATTTTAATTTATCTTCCGAGATTGCCAGGAATTATGATCATCGTCACTTATATCTTGAGGATACGACTTGTGTGCTATCTATTTGAACAATGGAATGTTCAGTGACAAAATAGGGAATCACACCAATACGTGACATCATAGTTGTTATTTGATACCACATTTTAATTTCCTCTTTGAAGTTGTACAAACAAATGGATTACAACGAACTAGTCATCAATAGGAATGGAAATTTCCCTAACTAATATATCAATATATTTATAATTTTATGTATCGCAAAAAAATATAATGATCAACCTATATCGATACACAGGTACTCACTTCAGTGGTCGCATAATCTAAGGCGTTACTCTCTCAGTAGACTAGTTAACCGCTGACAGGGCTCAAATACCGGTTGGGGGGCGGAGGGGGTTTGTTCAAAATGGTTTTCCGCGTTCTCTACACACAAATGAGGGTACACTTTATTTAAATATAGCCTTTATAGTCCCTAAAACAACTAGTGTAATTAGTAAATAGGCGTACAGCCTGAACAGGTAGTAAGTAAGACGTGGTGCTAAAAGAAACTATAATCTTGGATTGCCAATATTGTCTTAGTAAATTCTCGGGTTTTTCCAGTTGTTGTTTTTTAAACTACTTTTTTCTCTCAGACAACGTACATCTAACTATGCTAATGGGGCAATTTGAATGATTTTCCAATTCAATGTATCTTGGTCTCATCTTGACTGACTACATACACTATGGTTCAATTTTTTAAGTATACCATAGTTTAACAAATCACGGTAGGATTGCTACTTTTCAGGGTAAAAGGAGGGTACATATTAAAAGTAATATCTCGTTTTAGAGATTCTATCAATTTTTTTTTTCAAAGAAAATAGCTTCTGATGTAATTTAAATCTCTTGAGTAGAAAATACAGTTGCCACAGACATATGGAGTTAAGACAAAAGGTATTGAGGATGAAATGTGATTAACTCACTAGGTAGGATTATTATATAAAAATCTGATTTTAAGTGAAAAAAAAAATTTCAGATCAAATAACAAAATAATAAATTTTAAATCATTTACATAAACGCTCTGGTTAAGTGAAAATGTATGGAATAAATTAACAAAATAGCGGAATAAATAGGTTCTATCAAAAGCTAAACATGTGTTATAATTATTTGGCCTTTATTGCATTTTAATGAGAAACACATTATACAGCAAACATTTATATATTTTGAGAAAATTCTTCCAACGTACTTTTTCCCTCCTCGTCATTCAAAAATCACTAATGGAGTGGAAAGTAAAAAAAAATTGTCACGGGGGGTGGGGTGGCTGTGTGGGGGGAAGGGGGACGTAGCCTCTACGAGTTTAGTTTATTTTGCCTTTTTCGTCGTCTTTGGTTTCCAACCACCAATTTGAATGCAGCTATGCTACCAGTTTTGAATCATCCCCCACCCCACCACCTCAGTTTTTCTCTCTCTTTTTCTCTCCCTTCCTAAACTACTACCCTTGTGGGTTTAGTCCCCCTTCCCTTTTTGTTTTTAATCCCATCATCCCAGATTAGAGTGGGAATACAGGGCCCGTGAATGTAAATAGCTTTTAATGATTGTGGAGCGAGGCAGAAGCTTAGTCTGAGAGAGCAAGTGGTATGGTATGATGGCATGGATCTAGTTCGCTCAGTAGATAATGGCGAGTCACATATGTCTGACGGGTCACTTTTAATTATTTTAATTATCTGGAGACCACCTCTGTTGTCTAGTGTTCAGAGAGCTCCTGTCTACCGATCTATAGATCCCAGGTTCGATCCCAGGCGCTTCCAGATTTTTTCTTTGAAATTGTGAGTCTGGAAGGGGGGTCAAACTGAGTCTCATGAGGTCAAATGAGGAGCTACTCGTATAAAAGAAGTAGCTGCTACGCTCTAGGAAACTGAGATTAACGCCAGGAGGGTTTGGTGTGCTGACCATAAGACACCCTCTATCCCCAAATGTCAGCACTATCATCGCTACGGCGGCGGCCACTTTGTCGGTATAGCTCGCTTGCGGGCCCACACCATGGAAGGTTTTTTTAGTTTATTTAAACCTACACAATAAATTAGATTATTTAAGTATTTATTTTAAATCAATCTATTTACTTTAATTAATAATATAAACTTTTAGCATATTCGAAAATTAAAATGTAATGATTTTTTTAAATTTATAGGCCTAATCTGAAAATTAGATAAATCTTTTAAGTTTTTTTATAAACACATACACATAAGCCGGTTTATATTACATAAATATAATACATTTAGAAAGTTAAAGAAAATAATTAGAAACATAAGACAACTGGAGAGGAAGATGAGTTTATTTTGCACTAACAGTGTCATATTCATTTGATGTTACTATGGTTAATATAATAAATCATTTTTAATTACCTTTATCTTTATATGTTTACCGATGTGGTAGTTTTTACTGGTTAGTTATTACATCTCTATTCGCCAGATGCACTTAAAAATATAATGTGTTATTGTACCGCAGCGCAAATGGAGCTGAACGCCTGGAAGGACAACACCCGCGCTACGAGCATGTAGCACTTACTGCGTCATAAACTATCTCGCGGCGTTTTCAAAATATTAAAACAATCTTACAGGCACACCTCAACTTACGACGCTTTTAAATTTATGTGGGCACTAAGGACATGACGCTACAACTCTCATCAGTGGCGAGTGTTTGTTTTAGTTACAAATGTGATATTTACAATCGTTAGGTTAGAAGGATCAGAAAGGCGTAGTTTATAGGAAATGTACTCGTAGTTGAGTGAAGGGATGCAATTTAAAAGAACACCCTTAGTAGATCCGGTTGAGATTCGAACCCTTACCTCATCACCATAATAAAAACATTCTATATGAGCCTGACATTTAGCACACGTGTTCACCAGTGTGGGTATGCTGTCACCTAACACCAACAGGAATGTGAGCAGTTGATTTAAAACAAAGCAGGGGAGTTTTGCTAGTCCTTACGTGTAAACCTAAAACGTGAGTCGCATCTTTAATTAACGGCGTCGCCTGCTTTTGTGAATTCAAAACCGTCTTGAGAAGAGAGTTGCATCTTAACTTCACGCACTCGAGCGCTATCACACGAACACCAATTTATGAAATAGTAATAGAGGGTAGATAAATGAGTTCACACAGTGAGACTTCTTATTTACATGCTGAGGGCACATCCCCTCTTCCTCTGACAATTATAAACACTCGTTCTACTATTTGAACCTGGAAAACATAGGTTTAAGTTTCTAAATAGGTTTTTTTTCCTGTTTTCTATTCTAGATAGTCCTGTGCTTCCACGTACTTTAATAGTCTATATCCTGGCCGGAGGATTCCTAAAGCCTTTTTCATGACTACCTCAAATATCCTGAGTTCTAAACGATTAAAATAACACGTTTGCAAAAAATTAGTATAAGAAATAAATTATATTTTTATAACGATGTATGAATATTTTTATAATTATTTTAAGAATGTTTTGTTTTTGTTTCAATGTGATATTTTTAAAACTCGCTGAAAACACGTAAATACATTAACACGTGGGAATCTCATTTTGACTGGCCGTGACGCCACAAGTAAGAAACGTCGTTGATATGGAGAGAAGTAGGGCGGTCGGGTTCGAATCCCATCAGGGTGTAGCGAGGATATTCCCTAACCCCGCCTTAAACTGTTTCCCAGTCTCTTTCCACACAAACGCGGGTAAATTTTTATATAAATTCTACCTTCCTCAACTATAACAAGCCAGTGTAGATTTGCAACTTGCTCGGATGGGTAGTAAGACACGATAATGGAAGAGAGAAAAAAAGCGTTAAAATTATGACAGTATTGAGAGCGAAAATTATTTTGAAATTCATAACTAGTTCAGTCCTGCAAAACCCACTATGTATGTAAATCTCAATTATTCGTAGTTTGAGAGCTAGTGGCTCTTATTAGTCATTTTAAGCATTCGACACGAGGTAACTGGACGTGAAGTAGTTTAAAGAAATGAACCATCACTAGCATAAAATATGAATGGCTAACTACTCTTTGGTGAAACCGGTCAGGAGGGTACTCAATATCCCCGGACCAAAGTGGCGCTCTATACTTAAACCTTAGCCGGTATAATGTAATGTACCTCAACAAGTTTAAAACAATCTAGGCCTCCATATTAATATTCTCCCAGGTCCTCAATACCAATATTACATGTGATTTACTCAGTCTGGATTCAAACCAGAGACCCTTATATAATTTACTAATATTATGTAGGATACACTTACACCAGAAGCGGCCAAACAGTCGGTCGTGATCTACCGGTCGGTCGTGGCCCTTAGTTTGGTAGATCAAATAAAATAAAAGAGTGAGAGAAAGAAAATCAACATTATAAAATCGAGATATCGAAGCCGTCTTGACTGATGACTATTTACAATCCTGCCTTTGTTTATGACAGAGTAATTATGAACTCTTATTCAACAAACTATTCATAAGATAATGCGGTGTCATGCATCTACTTCAAAGTAAAGTGTTTAATGAGGGGAAAAAAAATCAGGGAAACTATATAACACGTGATTCGAGAAATAATAATAAGATTTTATATGCAATATAGTTTTATTACTAAATACATTTTTTTTACCAATAATAAACAATACAAGCCTTTGGTTCCGTAGTATATCACAAAGTATTTTCCTTCTCTGGGGTAGATCCGTAGATCAAAAAGTATGACCACTCCTAACTTACACTATATATATATGTATATATATATATTGTATGTGTGTATCAACCACCAGATATAATTTAAAATTATTATAATATTGTTTTTTATTGCTTTATTCAATGCAATCGCATGTCGAGATATTGGTCAATTTTGAATCGTTATATTTATATCTAAAATAAATGCTACGCCCCACAGATACATTTACTTTCATTAAAAACCTATAAGATAGTTATGTTAACGAAATATTATACGTTGTTGCAGAAACATTCCACGAAAGAGCACAAATTAAATAATATACATTGTTAGAAAAACATTGAGAAAATAGGAAACTCTCTGTCTAAAAAAGAACATAACAATATTTCAATTGTCAAGAGTTCCATACAAAGATGTATATTGGCTTATTTCTAGGAAACTATTGATTTTATAAAAATATACTTTAAATACAAGATTTTAATTTTGAATAGTACTACAGACTTACAATGATAGGCTATTTCTTATCTCGGATTATTGCGGAGATATGATAAAAATTGGCAAAGTTCTGATTATGTAAAATACCCTTAAAATAGTTTTTATGGGGAAATGAGAGTAGCCATTTTATTTGTAATGTTTAAATATACTTAGATAAAAAATTTAATCAAATTCTTATAATGGATTTTGATGAAATAGAATGTGTCTCTTTTTTGTCCTTGAGTAAACTACCCTTAATTTTAGGTATATATATCTAAGTCCAAAAATTCCTTAGAGGGGAACTTATTAAAACCCTAGATAACCTGTTTCAGGCTGATCGGTAAAATATTTTAGGTTCAAGGTCGAAATACAGACACACAGAATAGCAAAAAAGTTCGTTTTCAGTTTCAGAAGTTCATGAAACGTAATCATTTATTAAAATCTCGAGTTAGAATGTTTTGACAATCACAATAATTCTCTCTCCGAGGGGTTGAATGGAAGTAGGAATTAAACTCTTATCGACAACCATAATTGTTGTGCTGTAATTTTTTTTAAATGGAAAATAAGTAACCTTCATTCCCCCTAACTTGTAATAACATTAATTTGGATTTTGGTTATCTCTATTATTTTTGACAAAAAAAAACATTTTAATGTAAAACTATTTCAAGTAAACCAAAGATAAAATCAGTAACAAGACTGTAAAGATTATTTAATCAGGAGATAGTAGTTGTAAGTTTTACAACTTATATATATATATATATACCATAACACGATTCATACAAACAAAATTTAAGTATGTAATGAAGCCATAAAGTTTAAGAGTGAAGTGAAGTTATATTCTCCTTAACAGTAGATCGAAGAAACACATCCAATAACAATGTTATTTTAACTATAATGAACTCAAGATATTTAAATTACTTCAACATTTAATCTGAAACGAGGAAAGAAGACTATATTGTTATAATAAAACAACGCTGTGCATTAAGCTTTATTACAGTAATACAGTCTTCACTCGAGCAAAGCGGTCAAGGTCACAATAAATTTGCTCTCCCCTCTGTTCGAAATATCTCCTGAAGAAAAGCAAGTAACAACATTCGTCTCATTTGTATATCAAATTTCTAATGGGGCTCTTAAAATACTTTCATAATATAGAAACGGCATGAGTATTTATTTTATTTTGTTGAACATTTAGTGAGGTTAGAAAGTGTTTTAAACTCTATTATTTGTCAATGTATATCATAGTTTAATTTTGAATAATGTATCCAAAATTAAGGAATAAATGTTTATTTGAAAAGTTCTTAAAATTCTTCCGACCTTATTATGACTAAATGAACACGTGATTTTTTATTAATAATTAAAATATGTATACTTATTTACCTTTATTATACCCCTCATGAAATAGCCTATTGATTTTAAGGGCCTATGTTATAATATTAATATTTATCATTCCTCTTGATTTCTGATTTCCAAAAATATTTGAAGAATAAACCTATTTTGATAAGTATCTATCATTCTATGCGAATCTACGTATTCTTGATAATTTGTGACCTTAATGCCTAATTTTTAATGTTGAGAGAGTGCGAAGGGTCGCCTTTGAAATGCGAAGCGGAGTCGAAGCAAAGCTGAAGTAAGGTTTTTGTTGTAGTCCCATAAAACTACTTTTAATTTTTAAACAAGCCATCTAGGTAAAGAGAAAAAAAAAGTAGTACATTATATTATTTTATGTTCATAGTTCCTGGCTACAGACCCAGAGGTTTTCTGTGGAGCAGTGGGTCTGGAACTGGATCAAACTCCCTTTGGTAAGGACAAATGAGGAGCTACTTGAATAAAGAAGTAGCGGCTCTGATCTAGAAATCTGAGCTTAACGGGGCCTTAGGGTTTTGTTATCCTGACCCCATGACGCCATCCGCTAAAGTTGGCACTATCTTAGCCAACATATGGTGGTTACTCAGTCGGCACGGCTCGATTGTGGGCTTGCATTATGAAGTGTTTTTTTTTTTTACGATATAGATGTCACTTACTCACTAGCCGGTGTTAAAATAATGTTTAGTAGTTGTTGTAAAAATGAGTATGTTTCGAAATATGTCATAATTATATAGTTAGATATTTCAAATGTTTAGAAAGGGACACAGCCATTGGTCTATAGTCATTTGGTTTAGAAGTCAGTTGGACTAAAGTAAATATAACTAAAGTCATTTAGCCTAAGATATAATGTTATAACCTTCGGGTATCTTTAGAAAATAAATACTGTTAGTTTTTTAAATCTGAATATAGATAACACAAGTGATGGGATATGGTGTTAAAATATTACTAAAAACAGTGACATTACTGAAACTTTGACATTTGTTCTTCTTATTTTTAAATTTAAACAGCGACATATGAAACAAGTGCCACGTGTGTATTCCACTATCAGAATGCCATTAGCTATAACATTATAATATGTTGGTTTTAAATATAAGAACCTTGCCTTTTTTTTGTTTTATACCAAAAGAAAGTATTGTAATAGTGAAAAAAATCTCTCTCTAGATTTTGACGAATTTTTACGTTCTATGTGAACACGAACACAAACAATTTTTCTACTCTAAACCTTCGATTATGGACAGTTTATTTATGAGTAATTTTTTTTAATGCCAAATTTTTCGAAAATGGGTCTAACCATTTTATTTAAAAAACATATCTATGATTAGTTTGACATGACAAATAGCACTATATAATTACTGTTGGGGTAAAATTCGTTAGAGGGTAACTTACTATAGACTGATTTTTCAAAAACTTGGAAATATTTTACAAATGTCTCTAACAATTTGGTTCACGCCTAGTTATTAGTAAACAATACATAACGCACAAAGAACAATTCATAATTAAAATACAACGGTGATTGCAGACTAATAGTAAATAATGCATTTATTTTATTGAATAGGCATTTAAAATAAAAACCAACTTAGGTCACACACATATTTATAATAATATATATAATCGCTGGAGCTAGTTGTAAAATATATAATAGCTTATTGTAATATAAATAGTTGTAGTACGAGTATATCACATTTTAGTTCATAGTAAAAGTGAACTAATTTTATTTAGTTAAATTGTTATAGTGAAAATTAGATACCTATTAACTTAATAAATTAGAATTTAATTGTACCAAGCATATCACCTTAAAATTTAACTTGAACTTAAAAACAAGCATGGTATTTATACTTATTTAAAAAAAAAATCAACTTATATTTTTTTTGTCCATACCCTTTTAATATTATCATCTTTTACGATCCCATAAATCTTTTCTTTTAAATCTTAAATTTATTCTTATATAACTAACTCTTTACTACAAATTTTCTCAGATTATTATTATTTATTTTTTTGTAAATGTTAGTGTTTCAAACTTATCTACAATATGTGAAAGGCGTGCGTGCTATTTATTGTGCAACGATACTAGAGTTTTTCTATTTCATATTTAATCACAAGAACTAAAGATAAGTCAGACCTGTAAGATTTAGACCTTGTTTAACTTCAAAGAAGATTTTATTTCTTTATAGAGTATAAACTATTAACATAAATCAGACACACTTAGCCATCTAATGTTTCCGAAGACAACTTATACATACTTTAGGCCAAATTACTATAGAACCTTTATTTAAAGTGATTTGACCAAGAAATTAATTTTACCTAAAATCAGTTGGACTAGAGTCATTTGGCCTAAGGTCAGATAGCCTTAAAGTAATGTGACTTAAAGTTAGTTGGTTTAAAGCTAGTTGGCCTAAAGTCAAATGACCTAAAATTCAATTGGCCTAAAAGTCAGTTGTCTTAAAGTTAGTTGGCTTAAAGTCAGTTGGCCTAAAGTCAAATGACATAAATTCAGTTGGCCTAAAGTCAGTTGGCCTAAAAATCCGTTGGTCTAAATTCAGTAGGCCTAAAGTCAACCTAAAAGTCAGTTTGCTACTATCAAGCTATTAATGATGCATATCAATATCTCAATTCTAAACCTACTAAGACTAATCCAAGAGAGTATTTATTATTTAAAAGATACTCTTTCTGTCCCAGTTTGTTGTTGCTATTTTGACAAGGCCATCTTGAACAGATAACAAGATATCTCGAGTTTCTGGTTTATTCGCTACCAACAGGAGACGGAGACAAATTTATGTCCCGTCCTAAGGGAGAGCCACGTTTTGTCCGGGAAAATAAGAACAAATGAGCATCTCTCCGCGTTACTCCTTGTTTCGCTACGGTGTACAAACTCCAGACACGCTATAACTAAAGTTGTGCATACACTTGCTTCAGGGAACAAAGATCAATAGAACGATACATCTATAGGCCGTTACACTCTTTTAAATTGCGGTTCAGGTCTTGTGGAGCGCGCAGTTGCCAGACCGCTTGAGAGTTTGTTGGTAGTTTATATTTATCTCGGTAGATGCATCAAATAATGGTTTATTTCAGGGCTGGCCAACTAGAAGTTAGCTAAGGAAGGGCCTCATTTTATATTCCTTGTATACAGTGTGCGGCACACATTGAAACTAGGCCTATACAGTATCAACAATGTGTTGTTTTTAAATTGATACTCCGGAACAAACAAAAAAATCCGTTTTTTTTACCAAGTTAATTTGTTTAGTTTTAGATCAATTTATTTGAATTTTCTAATCTAATTCATATTTTGCAATTATTTTGATAAGTATAGAGAGTATAGAAACATTCAGTCAAGAGTAAGATTAATTAGATATCAAGCAGAAACAACATTCAATGAAAACATTCGAAAACAAAATTTGCATGTGTATCTAATTTACTTTAACGGGAATGTTTTGGAGGTCTGTTTCTAACAGACGAATGTTACATGATGGGCCTATATACTAATAAACTAATATATTACACTAAAATTATTCTAATAATAATGATATACAGTACTGTACGATATAGCATATATTACATATAATAAATTTTAAACAATTTAAGTTTGATCATGTTTAAGGAACTCCTGGAGGACTCTTTTTTTTTTTTTTAACTTTTCTAATGCGTCGCGGACCACAAAATATACCGCCGGAGGCCGATTGTGGCCCGCGAGCCACCAGTTGGACATGACTGACTTATATAATAGAAATAACCACGTTAATTTGTAAGCTACAAAATTGCAACTCCATTGTGTGTAGTGAAGACTGCAGTAACAATGGTTTAGAAAGCGATGGTAAGTGTCAATAAGCGCCTGTAATTCAATAACTATTCAAGATTGGAATACTCTATGAATCAGTGTTTCCCGAACTGTGGTACGCGTAACCTTAGCAGTGGGTTTTATTACTCATAAAACATGTTTGGATAAAAAAAAGTCTGATAAAACAAATCGACGCCAATTTTGACGCGATGTCCTTGACTCTTGTAATCCTTTCTTTCCCTCTGTCACGACTTAGTTTAGTTCAGCATTATAATTTTACTAAAATTTAGAACCATTTATACCTTGCAAGATATCAGGTACTGTATTTGTGTCCTTCATTTTTATTTAGAACTGGAAGAGGCATGTTGGGTAATCCATAGACCCAAAAGGGATACACGATTGGAGAAATATTGGGAAAAAACACTGGGCTATAATTATATAAAACGGTATTTCATATATTAAAACATATTTAGAAGAGTTTTCAAAAAATACTTTATTGAACTTTTAAAAAGGAAACTTGTTACGTTACAAGTAGCACCAATAGTTTTATTTTTCACCACGGCTTACTACTCTTTCAAGCTTTACGTAAATGTTGTAGGGATGTATGAAGGTAGAAAGTATAGAAAATATATCCGCACTTGGATGGAGGGAGCTTTGCTGTGAAATAATTTAGTAAAATCTAACCTAATTACACCCAACCGGGATTCGAGCCTCGATATTTCCATCAGTGGCAGTTCAATCTATTGCGAGCGTGACGCCTTAGACCACTCAACCACCGAAGTGGTTGAGCAAATAGGTGTCTATTAGAGTATTATTCCCTCTGCATAAGTCTATCTGGAGAGTTATTTGAAAAAAAAATTAAAATTATTTGGATAAACATTAAACACGTTTCTTTAAATTTTGAACAAAATCCATGTGAAGAATTTCATTTTTATATTTATATAAACCTTTCGGAAAAGAGGATTAATGTAAAGTGAATTGGAATATGAAGTTGGGTTGGCGGGCTGGG
>CABEEJ010003743.1:32894-49490 GCA_901482245.1 Timema douglasi
GGGGGGGGGGGGGGGGTAACGATATAACACACAGAGAACCACATTATTTCCGTTCTTTTTTATTTCCACTCTCTTTTCTCTGAAATGAAATCGGAACGAAACAGATGTGTGTGAGGTAGGGGTTGGCAGCTACGCGACAGTCGACAGCAAAAAGCTTTTTTCGATATCGCTTTTCGCTCGGGTGATTGTGACAGGGCCTTGCTCTAGCTTGCACTGTACTCCGTGTGTATGTGTATGTGTGCTGGATAGAGCCGCTCTAGAATACTCCCTTTATAGGATTGCCATCAGAAAGGCTTTCGCAACATATTAACATGTGTGAAGCGAGACACATTAAAACATAAAAATAATTATGGCCCGTTTGTCGTGAGAAGTGAAACTGATGGGACTTTTTTTTTACTATAGCTTAGTTCAGGGTTGTCCAACTTTTTCATCCCAAGGGTCAAATATGACTATCAGTTGCCCCACGGGTATGTGATATATTTGATAATCCCATTAAACAACACTTAATAAATACATATTTTCAATACTTATTTATAAATTGTATTTTTGGATTGTAGAATTTTTCAAATTTTACTGCCAAAAAGGTTAATATCAATGTCCTAAAAATTTACTAAGAAATATGCACCACACAACCTTTCACAAAACAACTTAACATTAAAGATATATATATATATATATAAGTGATCAAATAAATGCATAATAAAATGCAATTGTGACCTTTTGAAATAGTTTGTTTTATTTTAGTCATAATCTGTTTCACATCTGAAGGTTCCCCTTTAATTTTCCTCCATGATACGCTGAGGGTCATATCTCCAGGGAGCGCGAGCCGCCAGTTGGACAACACTGGCTTAGTTAATAAATAATTACCAAATTAAATGTGTTTTTTTTGTAACCCTGTATCACTGCCCGTTTGGGCTATAATTCATATGTACTATCCACGCTAATGTGTTAGCGATGAGGAAGGTTAAATTTAGAAGAAGCCTATCCAAATTTGCGTAGAGGGAAAATAGGCAAATATTAGGGTAAAGCGAGCCTAGGTACACCCGACCGTAATTCTAACCCCAATCTTCTCGTCAACGGCAGTTCCAATCTATTGCGAGTGACGCCGTAGACCATCCGACCACCAAAGCTGGTGTATCATGTTATCACTAATCGTCGTACTCGGTCAAAAAGATCACCTAGGTCAACACTTTCTTTCCTGTCCAAGTGACAGAGTTTGTAGTAACACTCGGAGTAAGTTCAGACATTTTGTCTACACTCTATAAACCTCAACAAATTTAACGGAAACCCTGCCATAATAGCGTCCATACATTCAATCATTAACGTGAATTATATATACAGTAGCCCCATGGCCTCTTTGGTGCTGATTGACAGCTTTAAAAAGTTACCAGACCAAATTACGTATTCCTACGCCGAACCAGATGCTCTGCAAAACATGTGTTTAGCAACTGTCACTTCTGACATTCAAACTTTAGGTATATACCTAAATTTTGACTGTCAGAAGTCAGCTGTGAGCTGTCAGTCAGCACTAAAGAAACTATGGAGCTACTGTAGGTATAGTAAATATATGTATTTTTTTTTAAATGTCAAAATGATATTAAAAGTTCATTGTTTTAATGAAAAATAAAACTATTGTATTAAAGCAATAAAACGTTACAGAGTATCCATTATTTTTATTTCTCACG
This sequence comes from Timema douglasi, assembly GCA_901482245.1. Lineage (NCBI taxonomy): Eukaryota > Metazoa > Arthropoda > Insecta > Phasmatodea > Timematidae > Timema > Timema douglasi. Next base: position 34,580 of record CABEEJ010003743.1, read on the forward strand.
TGTTTTAAGTTCTTACCCTTTGTCTTTTTAAATTATTGTGTGCTATAAAAAGCGGCCAGCAGCCCACACTAACTCCAGATGAGCGTGCTTAGAATATTGGGTTTATTTGTTAACCACAAAACAGTTATAATTTTAAAATGTGTCTTTATTTACTTTTTTTTTTGTTTGCTACCCGTCAAGGCTAACCTTGTTTCCCTACGCCAATGGGGATGGGTGTTAGGGAAGGTAGAGTTTAGAAGAATTAAATACACATTTGCGTAAAATGAGGACATTATTTAGTATAAAAAAGCACCATTAGTACACCCAGATGGTATTTTAATTCTATCCCCCTAGCGCCCCTTCTCTGGCGAACAAAACTTGACGTACAGTATCCCCATGGCTTCTTTGGTGCTGACTGACAGCTCACAGCTGACTTCCGACAGTCAACATTTAGGTATATACCAGAATTTTGACAGTCAGAAGTGACAGATGCTAAACACATGTTTTTGCAGATCATATGGTTCGGCGTAGGGTTACATAATTTTGTCTGGTAACTTTTCAAAGCTGTCAGTCAGCACCAAAGAAGTCATGGGGCTACTGTACTTAACGTTTAGTCTGCTTGCCTACCGATACCGGCTGTTTCTATTTTATTCGTGAAACAGATAACTCGACTGAGAGCGAACTATTTATGTACTTCAAAATCATAATTTTTACTAAATCTAAATTCCCATTAAATTATTTATCCTCATATTTATCAGTCTATAAAATTATGAAAAATACGCAACTATTAGAAACATTTGTAGAAAGCAAATATAAACAACGAGCGCAAACAACCCGAATATTTCGATGATATACTTTTCACCAAATCCATCATAAAACAAGGATTCACTTCTAAAACAAATATATGGCAACAGGGGTTGATATGCGCGTGGAATAACGAGTGGGAAGGTTCATGGAATCCCCCGACATTCCAACTCCCACATACTGGTCGAATCGATAGATACACTCATTCCGGTGGAATTAGTGTGTTCGAATAGTTTGATGACAGTCAAAGTTTGCTCCCATGTTGCAACGTAATAATACTAATACCCTGAAAGCCGTTAGTGTTTTTTTAAATATTTTTTTATTATCACTACTGCCAAGCGTTGTCTACACATCAGTTTTAATCCCCGCCATACTCGAACCCGCAATGCACGATGTATTGTTTTATGAGCCGCCGGTTATGGTTTAAGCTTTACCATCCTCGAATAACGATTTAAAGAAAGAAAGGAAAAAATGTGACAACATATTTTTAATTAAAGTGTCAAAAGAGAAGCGGGAGTGATTGTCCCAAACACAGTATGCGCCCTAGAGAAGAGGAGAGACGAACGAAGGGAGGAAGACAGAATGAAAAATAAAAGAGATACAGGAAAATATAAATATTATTAAAACTAATAGCGCAGATTATTTGCAATGAACGCCCAAGAATGATTTCTAAGAGATAAATATGTTATAATAACCTGAAATAAGGGGTTAATTTCAACAAGAAGAGGATGTTACTGACTAACTAACTAGACCCGAAGAGAAATGGCCAAGGCTAATTTCAATGAGAAGATGATGCTACTGACTAACAAACTAGATCTGAAGAGAAATGGCCAAGGCTGATTTCAATGAGAAGAGGATGCTACTGACTAACTAACTAGACCCGAAGAGAAATGGCCAAGGCTGATTTCAATGATAAGATGATGTTACTGACTAACAAACTAGACCTGAAGAGAAATGGCCAAGGCTGATTTCAATGAGAATATGATGCTACTGACTAACAAACTAGACCAGAAGAGAAATGGCCAAGGCTAATTTCAATGAGAAGATGATGCTACTGACTAACAAACTAGACCTGAAGAGAAATGGCCAAGGCTGGTTTCAATGAGAAGCTGATGCTACTGACTAACAAACTAGACCTGAAGATAAATGCCCAAGGCTGATTTCAATGAGAAGATGATGCTACTGACTAACAAACTAGACTTGAAGATAAATGGCCAAGGCTGATTTCAATGAGAAGATGATGCTACTGACTAACAAACAAGACCTGAAGAGAAATAGCCAAGGCTGATTTCAATGAGAAGATGATGCTACTGACTAACAAACTAGACCTGAAGAGAAATGGCCAAGGCTGATTTCAATGAGAAGATGATGCTACTGACTAACAAACTAGACCTGAAGAGAAATGGCCAAGGCTGATTTCAATGAGAAGATGATGCTACTGACTAACAAACTAGACCTGAAGAGAAATGGCCAAGGCTGATTTCAATGAGAAGATGATGCTACTGACTAACAAACTAGACCTGAAGAGAAATGGCCAAGGCTGATTTCAATGAGAAGATGATGCTACTGACTAACAAACTAGACCTGAAGAGAAATGGCCAAGGCTGATTTCAATGAGAAGATGATGCTACTGACTAACAAACTAGACCTGAAGAGAAATGGCCAAGGCTGATTTCAATGAGAAGATGATGCTACTGACTAACAAACTAGACCTGAAGAGAAATGGCCAAGGCTGATTTCAATGAGAAGATGATGCTACTGACTAACAAACTAGACCTGAAGAGAAATGGCCAAGGCTGATTTCAATGAGAAGATGATGCTACTGACTAACAAACTAGACCTGAAGAGAAATGGCCAAGGCTGATTTCAATGAGAAGATGATGCTACTGACTAACAAACTAGACCTGAAGAGAAATGGCCAAGGCTGATTTCAATGAGAAGATGATGCTACTGACTAACAAACTAGACCTGAAGAGAAATGGCCAAGGCTGATTTCAATGAGAAGATGATGCTACTGACTAACAAACTAGACCTGAAGAGAAATGGCCAAGGCTGATTTCAATGAGAAGATGATGCTACTGACTAACAAACTAGACCTGAAGAGAAATGGCCAAGGCTGATTTCAATGAGAAGATGATGCTACTGACTAACAAACTAGACCTGAAGAGAAATGGCCAAGGCTGATTTCAATGAGAAGATGATGCTACTGACTAACAAACTAGACCTGAAGAGAAATGGCCAAGGCTGATTTCAATGAGAAGATGATGCTACTGACTAACAAACTAGACCTGAAGAGAAATGGCCAAGGCTGATTTCAATGAGAAGATGATGCTACTGACTAACAAACTAGACCTGAAGAGAAATGGCCAAGGCTGATTTCAATGAGAAGATGATGCTACTGACTAACAAACTAGACCTGAAGAGAAATGGCCAAGGCTGATTTCAATGAGAAGATGATGCTACTGACTAACAAACTAGACCTGAAGAGAAATGGCCAAGGCTGATTTCAATGAGAAGATGATGCTACTGACTAACAAACTAGACCTGAAGAGAAATGGCCAAGGCTGATTTCAATGAGAAGATGATGCTACTGACTAACAAACTAGACCTGAAGAGAAATGGCCAAGGCTGGTTTCAATAAGAAGAGGATGCTACTGACTATAAAACTGGACCTAAAGATGATGAAGAAACTAGTTAAGTTTTAAATATGGTATCATGCTTTGAATGGAGATGAAACATACACACTGAAGAAAATGGAGGGAAAATATTAGTAAAGTTTAGATGTGGAGGGAGGAAAATGCAATGAAAATATAACAATTCTGCAGGCGATTCCAATTAGAATGGCCAACTATATGGGTCTCATTATGGGAAGAAATGGCTTGAGTGACGTCATAGAAGGCAAGGCGAGAGAAATAAGGGGACCAAGGAGATTACATAAACAACTGATGACTGACCTCAAACAAAGAAAGAAGATTAAATTTCAGGATCTAAATAAACGAAGCTGCTGATAGGACATGCTGGAGGACTCAATTTAAACAAGGCAACGGACTTGTCAAAATACATAACACCCAACATTTGTGTGGAAGGAGAGTGGAAAACCATTTGAGGAAAAAACACCCACAATATAAGTGAACGAGATTCGAATCACTATCCTCCCGTCATCGACAGTCCCAGGCTATTTCGAGCGACTCTCTTAAGACAGTTTGACCACCGAAGCTAGTTTGTTTTAAATAGATTCACAACTTAAGTGGGAAGGGAGATTTGATTTAATTTAATTTAATGATGTCATAAAAATGTTTATCAATAGTAAGGGCTCCCCCATATCTTCCCGCCAAAATAAAATATAAACCTAAGTAGAACAAAGAGGTGGTGGAAAAAAATAAATTTCATCGGTTGATTGTCAACATGGCCAGCGTGTTCAATCGCACGACACAAAAGAATGTGCGAGTGTGTGTGTATGGGGGAGAGAGAGAGATAGTATGAATAAAGAGTGCGAGAAAAATGAAAGTAGGGGGTTGTTGAAAGTGCCGCTGACACAGCATCATTGAGTGGGAGAGCTACTAGGGGACATAAGGGGGGAGGAGGGGACGGCGCGTGATGCTGCATGGACCTAAACGCTCTTTAGTTAGTTTTTTTTATCCCCGTTCCCTCTTTTTTTTTTTTTTCTTTTCTCCTTTCGCTGGCACTTATAATGATTCCACACACAGATAAGGTAGCTCGGCCAAACATAAAAAAAAATCCTCTTCACACCCCAACCCCCTAACCCCCCTCAATTCCCAGTGTATAAAATTGCTTTATACTTAAAACCAGAGAGAAAGAGATGTAGTTCGGTTGGATGTGATCAACTTTTCAGCTCTCTAATCATCTTTATTCCCTCACAGGAGCAGTTTACTAACTAGAGTAGTAAAAAGAAAAGACCACCATACTGCAGCGCTGGCCTCATTCCTCACACCTATTTAGCAACGGCCCTCGGCTCGTTTGGTACGTTTAACATTTGTATTTTGTTTTAGGAGTGGCTTTAAAAATCCCAGATTAAGATCTGTAGGCAAAAAAAAAAGTTCTTTTTTTCCTTCACCTTCGTCTTACTCACTAGATCCGTTAGGACCATAAGGATATTAATGCAACCGTACTAGGCACGATAAAAGTATGATTGAGAGAAAATGCATCCGCATCTGATTGGAATAGGGATTGGGTAGTAGCTAAGCAAAAAAATACCCTTAGCGCACTCGAACGGGATTTGAGCCCTGATCCCCCCGTCATCAGCAGTACGATCTCGCACGAGAGTGACGCGTTAGATTATTCGACCACCGAAAAGGGTGTGAATTTAATGATATAACAATTATCCAAATCTTTTAAAATCCAGCTAAAAACACAATTTTCCTAACATATCTTTGTTACCAAGAGTATTTACACCAACACCTGTGGGCTCGCGGACAAAGGCGCTAGTCTCATCTAGCCCAGTTTTCCTGTCACGAAGGGAACAAAGTTAGAGTCCCGATTAGGAGAAATTAATGTGATGTATCCTTAATTTTTTGCAACTATCCCTCCACGCAAACACTGGTACATTTCCTCTACAATTATATCACCCTCTCCCTCCACCACGGTAGTATAATATTTCCCGACAATTACTAAGACTCAGTGCACAAAAAATAAAAGTACCCTAAAAAGATTGTCTTTACCCCTGCTTTTTTTTGTGACAAGTTTTCAAAAAGTCACCTCCGGTTGTATTCCCCTCCCCTCTCCTCTTCCAAGGCCTCTAAGGATATGAGGGGGTGGGGGTTACTACCCAAAAAGCTTCCACTCGACGTGTTTCCCTGGGACTAGCGTGCTGAATTAAGGGGACAATGTTATCAGTTTGTGCAGTAGTAGTCTGCTAAGGCTTCAGAGTTATCAGCGGAGAGCAGAGACAGACTTGGCACTGCTTAGCGTATCACTGCTAAACTCTCTCTCACTTTCTATAAGGATTAATTCCACTTGACATGTAGATATCTGCGAGTTCTAGGCGTAGTACGAAGGAATTAAAGAAATGCACACGAATAAAGATTAATACTGGTTTTATTAAAAGAGTTCAATGTGTAAGAGTATTCTGATATGAGGAACAATATCATTAGTGATTAAAGCTACTACCATATAATCATACGTCAAGGCTATAAAATAGCAATAATAATTTAGTAAAATGTTATCAATTTTGACCATTAAATTATTATTATTATTATTATTAGCACCGCGTCTTACTACCCGTTCGGGTTGTATTTGTATGCACTTACGCTAATGTATAATGGTAGGTTGATCGTGAGATGAAATGAAGGACCTACAGTTTAACGTGGAATCCGAACCACGGTGGAGGCCTGGCATTCCCCACATTCACAAGATAGTCTTGTAAGAGGTGAAGGAAGGGTTTGGTAATCAGATAAATCTGTGCCGCGAGCGAGGATTGAACTTGACCATTAAAAATGGGTTTGTACATTCTATATTTATTTCGCTCTTCCTACCATAATCTTTTTACATAGGAGGAACAACCCAACTTTATAAATACAGAAATTTTTTAAAAAAACATACTTTTTACGATCAACATTGATATAATTTTACTATACTATTATTGTTAGGTATTTTATAAGTATTGATAATATATATCAAAAGTTGCAGCTACAAATAACATAACTTGACATATGAATACGTTAAAAATTAATCAAGTAGTTTTTCTGGCTGTCATTTTGGCTTCTTTTTTGTGAACGTTGAGCTTTCCTGTACATTTTAAGCAATACTAAAATAGTCGCAATAATTCATAATTAATTAAAACTGAGTTTCAAACTGCTTTAACCGTCGGTTGACAACGATATCAAATATACAATAAAAATGCACTTAAAATAACAAAAAGTATAAGATGAACATTTACAAAAAAGCATTTGGAAAATAAATAAATAAAATTCATAAATTATAATTAAATATGAGTAGTTTAAGTTTGGAGTTGTATTTCGAGAGTTAGATATTGTAAATAGCGCTTTCTTTAACTTGTGATTACGAGAGTTAGAGATGGTAAATAACGCTTTCTTTCATTTGTGAGTGTTACAAAAAAATATCTATTTTTATAGATGGTTTTTAATTATATTTCATTGGAATAAATGAGCGCCTATTCGAAAAATGATTTGGGAAAATCGCAGTAAAAAATATATATAATTTTTACTTTCTCTCTATCTTAGAGGTAGAGAAAGTATGGTGATCGTCAAAAAAGCTGAACTCAAGATTTTGATGAATCTTGACGTTTCATGACTCCCTGAATCCGAAAAAGTGGTTTTTGAATTTCCGTCTATCTGTATGTCTGTCTGTACCTCCAACTAGAGCCTAAACTATTTTATTGATTTAGCTAAAACTTGATATCTAGGGTTTTCATAGGGTTGCCCTGAGGGTTTTTTGGAATTGGATATCTGCCCCTAAAATTAAGGGTAGTTTACTGAGTGGCAAAAAGAGAAAAAGTCGACTTTCTCAAAATCTGCTCTAACGATTTTGATTAAATTTCATTTATAAACATTAATAAATATTCCAAACAAAATGGCTACTCTCAATATTTCGGCAAAATGGCTTTAAGGGCTCCGGTCTGATGCGTAAATTAACATTTTTTATAATATCTCCGAAACTATTTGAGATATGAAATTACTTAGCATTACAAATATGTATATGTATTTATAATACAAATATTTTATTCGAAACATATTTTTATAAAATCAATAACTTTCAATCTATACGCAATTATATATATTTTTTTAACGTTTGGGACAGTAAAGTTTAAGTTTTGCGACCGTAAAAAAAAATCTAACGTGAAATGTTGACGGATGTCGACGTCTCATGACCCCCCGAACCCTAAAACATACTCTTTGCAATGCCGTCCGTCTGTGTGTCTATTAAAACTTAAAATTAAGAGTAGTTTTATAAGGGGCGAAAAGAGAAAAAATAAGTTTTCTCAAAATCTGCTCTAACGATTTTGATTAAAATTCGTATTTAGGCGTTGATTAAGATTATAAATAAACTGGCTATTTTCATTTTCCCATGAAAATGATTTTTAGGGTACTTTACAGAAGCGTTAATTTCCGTATCTCCACAACTATTTGAGATACTAAACAACTTATCATTGCAAAATTGTAGGACTATTAGAATTTAAAAAAAACCTTTTATTTGACATGTATTTTTATAAAAGCAACAGTTTCTGAGATATTTGCAAATATATTAATAAAATTTTGTGAGCTTTAGTTGTAAAGAGATACTACTTAAGTCTTAACACAATAATTCTCCAATGCCATAGAGTAATTAAATATAAGTATCTAAAAAAAGTATATTATTTTTCCTTAAACCTCTTAGGAGAAATGTTTGTACAGCAATGATCTATCTCCATTTTAGACTCAATTAGATTCTATATCATGGTATATTATTTTATTCGTGTTCTTATGTGGAGTGGTGATGATATAATGTACATTATTCCGTTCAGAAATCTTACGAGTTTATAGAAAGAGAGAGAAAGTCTGTGCGGTGCAGCGTACCATTTATTTCATAATACAAGTAATATTTAATTTTGGAAGGTTAAATTAATTTCCAAAATATAATTTTAGAGCTTAATTTTTACTATCTTTAACATTATGAAAGTTCATCTGCCTGTTTTTTTTGTACGATAGTACAACTTTATTAAGAAATAAACAATACATATGTGAACATGGTGACGAAGACGTCAGTTTCATCTAGTCTGGTTTGCCAATGACGGTGAAGTCAGCGTTCGAATCCCAGTCAAGTTCTGAATGAGGTTTAGTTATCCCTCTTATTGGTTTCTAACTTTCCCTTAACGTAAATACGGGTACATTTTTCTCAACAATAGACCTACCTTCCTTCCCAATTACTGTAACCAGGATGATTGTCCTAACGAGCGGTAAAACGAGATGCACAAACAAACAAGTAAGTAATTATTATTATTTGGGGCATAAAACTTGTAATTTTTGAATATAACGATTATATGAGCACACGACTTACAAACTAGCTCACTTAAATTATATCAAAAGAAACACAACACACAGTACTTTAGCCATTGATTCATAATAGAAAAACGGGGGGAACCTCACTTTAACAAGTAACACATTTTTTCCGGTCAGGCGTGAGTCGAACCTGAGACCTATATATAAGGACCGTAGCTTTATCGTCACCAGATCTTTGAACAGAAATAGGTTTCAAATGTTATTCCCAAGATGAGACGTGTTTCGTTGTAATCCGAGGAGATTAATTGAGGGCAACTTATAACGCCCGCACGTCCTTATTATTTGCACCCAAAGCAACTTGAGAGAAAACAAAGAGAGAAACAAGATGAACCTCTCACAGGAGGGATAAAGGAGGGGAAGGAAGGGAAGTAACAACAAAGAGCCTGTGTGTGAGAAAGAGAGAAGAGTAAGCTCAAGAAAGGGGAGTTTAAAGAAATCTCAACACTTGAAACTTTGAATGACGAAGTTTCCAAAAGAGGGCATCCACCCCCACCCCAACAGCCCTTTCTTCCCCTCCTAGAGTGGCAGGCGTATCCACACCCTGGCGTGGCGTAGAGGGAACTAAGCACAAAGCGCGGAGCCTGGTCTCTTTCACTCAGGGCTGACAGAAACTGTCTCTAATCTTAAAGCCAGGAGGAACATGTAGACATATTAGTCTTTTTCACTCAGGACTGACAGGAACTGTCTCTAATCTTAGAGCCAGGTAGAGAGTATATATAAATATTGATTTCTTTCACTCAGGACCGACATGAACTGTCTCTAATCTCAGAGACAGGTGGAGAATATAAAACAACTGGCGTAATACCCGTTTAGATATCGACGGATTCATTTATTGTCGTGCAATGTATCCTAATGTCATTTGTTAGAAAATGATTGCAAATGGGTATAATTTTTAGTGACTCTAAAAATCTGTGAGGCTCATATTAATTAAAGACTCTATAGGCTATCAAATATTTACTCAAGTGAAAGTGTGAAATTGTTTCTGAAGTGAAGATTTAATTTTGAACATTTTTTTTTCGTTTTTGGGGTCAAAATGGGAACTTTTATTCACCAAGTATTCTAGCGCCTTTTTGGGTTAACGGCTACCTGTCTGCAAAATTTCAGCTTCTTAAATCTTCTGAGCATCGAGATTTTTTTCTGCTTTGATTTTTTTGAACCCCCACTCTACAATCGGAAATTTTTGTCACCAAGTAACCCATTTATGCATCCTTGTGGGCTAGGAGCTATCTGCCTGAAACATTTCAGCTTCCTAGCTCTTCTTGCCTTCGAGAATTTTTTCAACCGTACTTTTGGGGTACGGACTACCTGGCTGAAAAATGTCAGCTTCCTAGCTCTTCTGGCTTTCGAAATCTTATCGACCTTGGCTTTTTGGAAGCCCCTCCCTCCCAGTTTGGGGGCCCCCATGGGAATTTTCGATCACCAAGTATTTCTGCACCCTTTTGGATTCGGGGCTATTTGCCTGAAACATGTCTTCTGTGTTTCAAGAACATTTTGGCTGGACAAAAGAAGTAGTAATTATTATTATTATTATTATCGTGGAGATATTGGCAATTTCAATCGGCACTACAAAAACTGTCTCTAATCTTAGCGTCAAGTAGAGAATATAGAGCAATATTGGTTACTGCCGTTTTAAATATTTTTTTTTGTTTCCAAATAAAATTTTGTTTAAATATTATAGATTAAAACCAGTTATACAATTTTTTGACTTTCCAAAAAAAAAAAAAGTACGAAGAAGAATCGGATGGTTATAAGTCAAAAGAGAAAAGACCAGGAAGGAAGATAGAGACGAAGTATAAAATAAGAATGAATAGTGGAATAAAGTAAAGAGAAGGAGGGCTCCCGCAGGAGGACAATATATCCTGTTCGTTCCTAACAACCGCGCCAGCCTCTGTCCGGGAAAAGAAGAGCGGAGAGGGGGGAAAGTCTCATCACATCTTTCATTGTTTCGTTTTGTGGAGAAGAGTCTCCATTCTTTGCCGCAACAATGTAGGTAGGGGGAGGGGGCCATTCTTTTTATCGACCCGGGGATAGCACGTGATGGAAACAGAATGAGAACTATTACAGATCCGAGAAACTAGTTCCTATTCGTTCAGATCCGCCACCTCCATTCCTTGACTACGTCACTCATAGGTAGGGAGGCCATACGTAATAGTTTTTTGTATGGCGGTACTGTTTTATTCTTTTAATCACCGCATGGTGTGAGACGGGCTCTTAAGTGATGAACAAGGCATAAGGTTAGTATAGAGCAACGATTTCAATCTGTTGCAACTGACGGCACACCGAAAAAGGCCCTCAAATTTTCAAGGCACGTCAACAGTTTTTTTTAAATATAATTAAAAAAAACGAGTACTAAGATTTGTGTTTAAAATTTCAATAGCTAAAATTCTTATGATTGTGTTATTTTTTTAAATAATGTTAATCAGGATTTAAAATCATTTATTTTTATTCATAATCTTTTTCTCCCTTATTTTTGATTTCCCCCCAAACTTCCACGGCACACTTGTCAATCCTTGATAGCACACCGGTTGAAAAACGCTGTTTAGATCATTATATAAGTGTAAAGGAAGGACTGTTGCAAGATGCATCGGTGGACGCACGGACCAGGGCGTCAACCTTGTCTGATCTGGTTTACCAGTTGATTGGGGGATCGTGGTTGGAACTCCGGTAGGGAGTGCTGAAGGGTTTTGTCCTACACACAAATGCTGTTACAATCTCTCTCAATCCTACCTTTCTCATCCCTATCCTATAAGTGTAGGGCCTATATAGGCCTATATGGATTGCCCGGGCGAGTGATAAGGCTCGGAACTATAAGTATTGAACTAACCGACGGCACGAAGTTGCTTGGCTACTAAGTGTTAATACTGTGAAGAAGGAAAAATACTATCAGGATAAACCACTGATAGACTCCCAGCTGGTAGTAAAGTGTTATAAAAATAATTAATATTTATTATCAATAAGCCGCAATTGTTTCTTTCGATACGACTAAGCGAGACCGCCTAGATGTAGACAAACTGTGTTACGGCACTGTGTCGCTGTCTGCGGCGAGTTCAGGCGTTCTCACATTATTGCTTCTGAGCTCTCTACTATGAATAGCTAACGACATTTGGTGGCCATGAGGGATTCGTGACAAATTACACTAATTTAATATTTTATTACTAGATAACAAATATTTAAATATACATAAACGTTAATAATATTTCTAATGAACAATTAGGAAGATTAAACACCAAATTGTTTTATTTATCACTTCAATGGTGGCACATGGTAGAGCACTGGCTAGTGTTCTAGACGTTTAGAGATCCAGGACTATTTATGGAGTGGCTTGATTTTTTTTTAAATACTGCTTTCACTAAAATTGAAATGAGAACTCCGACCAGTTTAAAAGTTTAAAAAACTGTGTGATAACTCACGTAAAACCCCATAAAATAATTCCATATTGTCATAAAATTATCGGTTGTGACCCTACCAAAACTTATTATTTGATAGAGGAAGGCTAGATATAGGTTTATGACCTTTTGATTTAATTTCAAAAGTACAAATTTTAAGGTACACTATTTTTTTTACTTTAAACTCAAAATTTGAACTGTTTAATGCACACTTTGACACCAATGTACAACATAGAAAGAAAGGGAAGAACATGTGAAGTTCATCATGAGAGGGCTCTTGTCTATGTGCTGATAACCCTTTCACTCTTTCTCTGACGAGTTTACATACTCAACCTAATGTTTGCGCTTGGACAACGTCGAATTGTTTTTAAAAATTACCTGTTTTTCTTGTTTCCTATTCTAGATAGACATATATATAATACCACGGACTATTTTTAGAATTATTTAATAATGTATGTTTTTTGTTTCAACGTTATATCTTTAAAACTAGCTCAGTAAAACGTAAATTCATTAACATGGGAAATCCTATCTTGACCGGCTGTGACATCACAGGTAGGCAAAGTCCTTAACTAGTCATAAAATTGCTGACAACTTTCGCTTACATTTTGTTTAAAACTATTTTGAAAATATCAAACAACTTTTTAAATAATGCCGGATTTCTTAGCGTCTGCAACGCGACTCATTGTTCTATCATGAAGCCCCATTAAGAAAATATTACATCCATTCCACGATAAAATATAATTTCAAGGTTCTTAAAAAATATACATAATTCGTTTGGTTGGTAATTACACTATAAAAAGAGTTATAAGTACTTCGAGGAAACTTAACCTAAATTACAAAGAAACAAGATTTTGTTTGCATGAAGGGTAATTATTATTTACTATATTTATCATGTAACTGTAAAAAATAATTTTAGCACGGTTTTGGTAGATACAAATAAATCAAACAAAACATAATTTTTTAGCAAGTTTTGGTGAATAAAAATAAATCTAACGAACAAATTGTTACTAAACATAAAACATATATTTGTGTGGAGTGTTTAGCAAACAAAATGTTCGAAATAAAACTCGTATCTAAATAACCAAATATTCAAAGAGTATATATTTTTTAATAAACAAACACTTCAAGCAATTCGACATGGTTGGGATATTTCAATCAATTTTATTTGGTCGTCAAATCAAAGTTGTTTCAATTCTGATGAACTTGTCAAAGTGCTTTAAAAATGATTGCATTGGTTTGTGACACCGCCACTAGAGTACAGTTTCATTAAATGTGAACAGTATGTTTATTGTGCTTAAGGTAGGATTGAAAGGGGGAGGCGGGCGGAATCTATGGCATCAGCCCTTAGCCCGCAAGCGAGTTAGATGAACCAAGCGGCCGCCACATGTTGGTGAAGATAGTGCCAACTTTTGAGGATAGTGTGTGTCGTGTGCTCAGCACAGCGAACCCTTGTGACGTTAGTCTCAGTTTTCTAGACCAGAGCCGCTACTTCTTTATTGAAGTATCTCCTCCTTAGTCCTCGCGAGGCTGAATTGACACCGTTCCAAACCCAGTGAGTCACATTAAAATATGGAAGCACCAAGGATCAAACCTGGGACAGTAGTTAGGAACTCTGACCACAGAGGCGGTCGGAATGGAAGGTAACGCGAGCTTATGTATATATTTTTGCCGTTTTTATGATAGATGAAAGAAAAAATGAATAAAATATTGTTTCAGTAAGTTCGTTTAGTTTTGACAGTATCCCAACCATTCTTGAATATCTTTCAGCATTTGATGATAAACTATTTGAATCCAAAGAAAAACCTCTGGTCAAAATATTCGATGTTCTTGACAAATATTCAGGTTAAAATGAGTGGAAAATTAAACTTAAACGTATTTACTCAAGCAATATTTTATTTATTGTGTACAAAATATTTGTTATAAGCATAATACAAAATTATTAAGGACCTTAACAGTTTAATCTAAGGGTTAGGGATGAGGAGAGAGCGCTTCCTTGTTGAGCTTCCTCGCAGAAAACATTTATTATATAGACCTAGATATGGAGCCAGTCTCAATAGGGATATTTATTTTTGGTTCGCATCTGCCTTAAGTTGAGTGATGGTTGTAGCGCACATGGCCCAAACTGTCAGTATTTTACTGGTTCTCCTGCACTTTGGCTTATCTTACGAGGTGCTCCAAGCTTGTGGGCAACAGTGGACTATATCACTTTTGATTTAAGTATCAATAGACTATACGTGCCACGGATGCTGGTAGAAAGGAACCTTTAGAAAATACAAATATATTTCTTACATTATATTGTTATTGTATATATATATTAATAATATCCCTCAAAAGTGACAGCTGCATTTTACATTACTTGTATTAAAACATGAAAGTAGATCTAGTAAATTTTCCAGCTGTCATAAAAGGTTATTCCTATGAAATTTAGATTCCAGAAATGTGTTCATAAGCTAATATATTAATCTATTTAAAACTGATTTTTATATTGATAGATAATTCTGTCAACTTAAGGTAAATTTGTAATTATCAGGGCCCGGAAGTTGATGCCCTTAAAAACTAAAAAAATTGCGTATTAATGCTCCCAAAAATAAAATAAAATGCCCTTAAAAACAAAAGATATGCACTTAAGCTCGAGTTTTTATATCCTCAAAGCTACAAAATATGTAGCTCGACTGCTGAGGAAGGGGAGATCGAGGTTCGAATCTCGGTCGGGTGAACTGGGGGGGG